>JARYMX010000089.1:0-94179 GCA_030169165.1 Centaurea solstitialis | reverse complement strand
TCACTTGTATTCAAAAGTGTGTTAAATCAATCACTCCACCTCACTATGTTTCAACTTCTATCCTTTTCTATAAGGGGATTTCCAAGCTCTCCATGTGTATTTTAGGTGGCATTTGGTTCGCTGGAATGTTTTTAAAGGAATTGGAATCCTGAAGGAATTGGAATCCTGAAGGAATTGGAATCCAATTCCATATTCTGTTTGGTTGGCAGGAAATGGAATTGGAATCCAATTCCATAATCTGTTTGGTTGGTAGAAATGTCTAATGGAATTGGAATTCAGATATGTAAAATGACAGAATTACCCTCTTTTTGTTTTTTTTTGTTTTACTTTAGTTTGTTTTATAGGTTATATGTAAAAGTATATTATATATATATTCCATTTAATATACACATTTATGAATATTAATATAAATTATATTAATATATTTTACATATTATATAATTTATAATAATATTTAATATAATATATATATATATGTATATATAATATTATATATTGTATATAGGTTATATATATAATATAATATATATGTGTATGTATATATAATATTATATATTGTATATAGGTTATATATATATATTATAATATATATAAATAAATATATAATATATAAATTAAATATATATATATATACATATGTGTGTATTATATATATTATTGTATCATGTAAATAATGATATTTAATATATATTGTATACTATATATGTATATATAATATTATATACTAAATATCGTATATAAGTTATATATAAAAATTATAATATATATATATATATATATATTATAATATATATTATAATTTAAATTATAGTATATATTATAATATTATATAAAGATTATATATACATATACATATATAATATATTAAATTTATATATATATATATAAATATTTAATATATTATAACATGATATTTAATGTACATATATATGTATATTATAATATATATCTATAAAATATATAATTTATATATTTACAGTATATATTATATTATAATATAGTTTATATTTTTTATTTATAATATTTATAATTATAATTATAATATATATTATATAAGATATATTTGTATATAATATACATTATATATTATAAGATATATGTATATATAATATCTATATATAATAAAAGAGTAACTCATTTGACACGTGTCGTGCTCTGAGTAACTCATTGACACGTGTCGCGCTCTGGTGAGCCATTGCCACATCATATGCATGTGTCATGTGTCATATGTTGACACATGGCACTGATTCAAAATTTAAAATTATTAAAAATTAATCCAAAATTATCTATTAAATATAACAAACTTTATCTCTATCTATTGGTATGAAGTCATCTATATCTCTATCTCTCTCCCTAAATTGATATTTAAATACTAACCAGATTCAACAAAAACCGTATAAACCTTACTTTTTCCATTTTGATTTTTCAGGTTCCTCCATTACTCTTTTTGCAAACGTCTTAGGTAAGTTCGTCAACCATTTTTTCGAAGAACATTCATGCATATTTTTTTATTATTTGTTTTTGCAATTATTTGAAGAATGGTAAGAAAATTTGTGTCATTGTTTTCTTATGATGAACTAAATCATATGGTTTGATTTCCTCCTGATTTACTTTTTTTTAGTTTTTTGATCTACATCACTAGAAGCATAACTAAGTTTTCTTCTCCACATTATATAATAATTTATATTTGTATTCATATAAACTAATTGATAAACATCATCAAATAGAAAATAAATATTTCATTTTAAATATAATGAAGATAATCATTGAGTTTTAATATAATAGTTAATTAATATTTTTATAACAAATTATTGTTAAACGTATCAATTATTATATTTCAATCCAAGTACACTTTTGTATGTATACCTTTCTCTTTATATGTGAAAGTATATTAACGTCATTTTAAAGTCAAAGATTTTTTTTTATTTATTTTTTGCAATTATTTGAAGAATGGTAAGAAAATTTGTGTCATTGTTTTCTTATGATGAACTAAATCATATGGTTTGATTTCCTCCTGATTTGTTTTTTTTTAGTTTTTTGATCTATATCACTAGAAGCATAACTAAGTTTTCTTCTCCACATTATATAATAATTTATATTTGTATTCATATAACTAATTGATAAACGTCATCAAATAGAAAATAAATATTTCATTTTAAATATAATGAAGATAATCATTGAGTTTTAATATAATAGTTAATTAATATTTTTATAACAAATTATTGTTAAACGTATCCATTATTATATTTCAATCCAAGTACACTTTTGTATGTATACCTTTCTCTTTATATGTGAAAGTATATTGACGTCATTTTAAAGTCAAAGATAGTTTATAGTTTGATCTATAAAATGTGTTTGTTATATTTTCGTTATTGATAATTTGATATCAATTGAATTAAATTAAAAATAAATAAAGTTTGTACTTTTTTTTTAATATAATTAATGTATTTGATAGAAAATAATATTGATGTTAAAAGATCAATAGCACAACAATTCATATTTGTAATATAAGATCTTTGGCATGACTTAATTTCTTGAAATTATCCCGTGTATTACACGGGATCAAAACTAGTACATTATATATTATAAGATATATGTATATATAATATACATTATCATATAGAAATATATATTTATAGTGTGTATATATATATATATATATATATATAATATTATAATTTATTAATTTATTGTTACATATAAGTTATTAAAAGATTCTTATATCTTTGATTGAAATGAATGTATGAGATTAAAATGATTTTTAGTTATGATTTTATTAGCATGTTTTTTTTTTTAACTTATTGAATTGAATGTTGAATCTATAAAATGAAATTTTAATATTGTATAAGTTATATAACATATTCTTTACATATAAGTTATAAAACAAACTGAAAAAGTAAGAAAAAAATAAAAAACAACAGGAGGGTAATTATGTCATTTTACATATCTGAATTTCAATTCCATCAGACATTTCTGCCAACCAAACAGATTATGGAATTAGATTCCAATTCCATTTCCAGCCAACCAAACAGAATATGAAATTGGATTCCAATTCCTTCAGGATTCCAATTCATTCCAAAACATTCCAGCGAACCAAACGCCACCTTAATAGTTGATTAAAATTTTATAACCGAAATTAGAAAAGAATATTGGCGTTTCGCAATTACCAATTGATCAAATCCATACATAATCCCCATTTAACTCTTTGTTTCACTGATGCTCCTTCAAATCTCAATTCACCTAATCGGTGTTGTCTGGTTTTTTAAACCCTTTTCTACTATTAATTTTAACTTTTAAGGTATGTATTTCGTCATATGTTTACGTCTAATTACATTAACTTGGAACTATAATGATTCGTTTTAATTATTTTGTGTAACTTGTGTTAAGCTTAGTATTTTTATAAGCAAAAAAGGAAGGTATTGCTGTCATGTACCTAATCTTAGGTACAAAACAACCTAAAACTACCCAGTTTTAATTAAATGGCATTAAAAAAAGAAAAAAAATAAATAAGAAAATCAGCCTCCAAGAATACGGCTTCCAATATTCCAATCGACATTCCTCCCAACAATTGAAATCGATTTCTTTGCAATTGACATCGATTTCTTTGCAATTGAAATCGATTTGATTCCAAATCAAAATCGGTTTCATTCACAAACCCATAATTTGTTTTCCGAATTTGGATTTCCAAACCAAGAATCTAATTTAGATTTCCAATTAACCCACTGTTGGCAAATTTGGCATGCTCTTATAGATTTAGAATCGAATTTGGAATTTCATTAGATTTCAATTTCATTCAAATGGAATCATCAGGGAGTGGATTTCTAGAATCATCACTTGATTTGATTTCACTCAACAAAGAACTCAATTTCAATCATCATTTGTTTTTTTGGATTTGATATTTGTTTTTGAGTTAAATGCAAATTTGTTCCTTGTGGTTTACAAAAATTAATGACTAAGGTCTCTCTAAAGAATTTTTAACTAACAAGGTCCTTGTATTTTTCATTTTTATAACACATATGGTCCTTCTTATAAATAATATTAAAAAAATTAGAATTAAGAAAGGGTAATTTTGTCCATTCATCTTTTTTATTCCTTAATCTTAATTAATAACCTATTTTGTACCTATTAAATAATTTAAATTTATTTGGTCCCTTTTTAATATATTATACTATATTATTATTTTTATGTCAAAACATGTATATATTATTTTATATTGAATATGTAAATGTTAATACCTCCTCTAACTATATCTATTTGCTTGACAAATTATACAACTATATTTTATATTTTCATATTAGCTTTATCATCCATTTGAAGCAAATTGCAATTGATGATTAATTTCGAGTTATATTATTAAAAAGAGATCCATCAAATAAAAAATAAATATAACATATATGTAATTAAACATAATTAATATGTTTTTCTCATAAATCATATATTAACACATACCTCGTATGATCATTTGGTATCGAACTTTATGATTTTATGAGTTTCTACATGGCATGTCAGATGTATAAAATTCAATGCCAATTATTAATAAAAATGAAAAGTATTTTATTTTTATTTTGAAGGTCAACTTTATGGTTTTATAATTGTACATATTTATTGATATTTATACCTCTTATATAAATATATATGCACTGCAAAAATTAATTAGAAGATGAAATAAATTGAAAATACATAAAGCTTAATAGATTATTTATGAGGAAAAAATATTAACTTTATTTAATTACATGTGTAATTTATATTTATTTTTTTCTTGATGGATCTCTTTTCAATAATATAACTCAAAATTAACCATTAATTGCAATTTGGTTCAAATAGACGATAAAACTAACATAAAAAAAATAATATATATATATATGTTTAATTTGTAAAATAAATTGATATAATTAGGGGTGGTATTAAAATTTATGTATTCAGTATAAAATAATATATACATGATTTTGCATAAAAATAATATTAAAGTATAATATATTAAAAAGGAAACAAATAAATTAAAATTATTAAATTAATCAAAAAGAGACAATGTTTTGGTAAAAAATTACACAATTTAATATCGTAAGATATTGTGAGGCAAATCCGTCGAGAGAAAAGAATCTAGTTCGATAAATCGTGCGGTGAAATAAATAAAGAGACAAGACAGTTGATGACGCAGGAAAAACCTCGAGGTCGAGGAAAAAACCTGCGGTCGACTAAAAGGGGATAGTCGACGTTGCACTATGTATCACCAATTAGGGGTGATGTCCTCGAGAATTACAGCGTGGATCGTACGATTACAATGAAACAGAACTTAAATTACAAAGAGTAATATAGAAATTGTAGAGAGTATTCGCAGGTTCCAAAGTAATCAGATGTCTTCAAATGATGGTTTCGGTCTTCTTTTATAGCTTGCAAGAATATAACCGTCGCCCATAATTGTGTGTTAAATGCAACGGTCATAACCGAAGCTTAAATCTTGGTCGTAACTGCCGTATATTCAATGAGGAGTGTATCTCTGTCTTTGAACGGTCATTTGATCTTCAATGCCTGTTATTTATCTGTTATAAAGATCATAATTAAGACAGACTTTAGCCGTTAGTATAATATCGCGTGATATCGTGCGTTCTTAGGTCTCTTGCACGATATTCTATATAAAGATCGTTCGATGATTAACTGCTATCGTTCGAAGGTACATGTATCATATCTCAGGACTTTATCTTAATACAGGATTACCATCCTGAAAGATATCTTATGATTTAAGTCGATCGTCGTGCATCGTGCGATCGTAAATTTTCACCCAAACAGACAAAATATGTTATTAATTAAGATTAAGGAATAGAAAAAGTGAATGGACAAAATTACCCTTTCTAATTCTAATTTTTTAAATATTATTTATAAGAAGGACCATATATGTTATAAAAACCCAAAATACAAGAACCTTGTTATGTTGTCCCAAAAATCAAGAAATAGGGGAGAAATGGATTGAAATCAAATAAAGATTGATGAACACTAAGCTTCAATAATCAACAATGGAGGTTTTGATATTTTGCAATATAGAGTAAAAAACACCAAGTGATTAAGCATTCATTCTTAAACCCTAATACATCTCTTTCCTTAAATAGGTAAGAGGCAAATAGCTACATTGTCACAAATGGCCCCCGAGGTTCCAAACCTCTAAACAAGGGCACTTAAAAAAGTTAACTGTTTACAATCAAGGAAATCAAATTACGAAAGCAATAAAGATAGGTTTTCTGACTCTTCACAACAAAGAGGTCCAACAATCTCCCCCTTTGTGAAGAAGTCAGAAAGGTGGTGGAAGCTCCAGTGCCGGTTCCCACTTGGACATCTGTAAGAACTCGTCCCAGTCTCCAATGATCCTCGCTCTCATCTGCATAGCCGCTTCTACACGTCGGTACATCAGCCTCTCTTTGAGCTTTCTCTCGATCAAGTTCATGCCCTCCAGTAGCTTTCCCTTCCCGTCTATGATCTTCCGCCCGGGTATCTGATCAGCCAGAAGTCTACTTTGCATCCCATTGTAGACATAGAGAAGGGTCCCGTCGCAGAACTTTGCAAGCTCGCCAAAACGCATAAACCTGCGTTCCTTCTTCTTCCTTGTCACATAGAGGACCCCATGCCCCGGTATTCTGGTTGGCATATAAGGAAGGTAAGCATCAATACCAGGCACGAACAGGTTTGGTCTGAGCAAGTTGACCTTCGGCTGACGGCTCTCGATCGCTAATTGGTAGTCCGTCGCACGCGCAAGAGTGATCGCATGACGAACGTACTTCTTCAGAATCTCGGTGCCGTCTCGGTAGTGTTCGGGTCGGAGAATTGGGCCCTGAAGGTACTTGATGAGCGTTAGGAGATCTTCTAAGTGCACCCGATCCAGATCTGCCTCAGTAAATGACCAGTTCTGCAACTCTCCTCGAGGAATGCCGGTCCCGTACATACGAACATCGAACTCAAGGAATAACTGATGTCCGTGTTTGTAAGGGCGCATCGCAGTTACCTTGATGAATCGACGTCGTATCCTTTGACGTCCGTGGGTGGCCCAGTTGCACATCCTCTGGTGAACATAGGCAGTTCTTCTTCTCTTCGTCTTGATGTGTGAGATCCCGAAGAAGACCTTTCGGGACCATACGTGTAGCTTCTCCTGTTGGAAGATGCGGGTGAAAGACTCCTCAAGGAACGGCCTGAAGATGACCGAGTGGTTCCAGTTTAACTGGATGACTGTCGGAGCGAAGGAATCTGGAGTCGTTGTGGAGATGGTTCGAGGAGCTTCTGGTGTGGGAAACTCAAACGCTGAAAGGAAGTTGTTGTAGTCTGAATCCCGGACAATGTCGTCCCCCTTCTGAAAGATCCTGAGGCTCTGAGCAAGTGACCGAAGAATTTTCTGGGCTTCCTCCGGAATCTGGATATCTGAAAGATCTGTCGGTGCTGCTTCCGGGGGAACGACGTCAATCACTGCTGTCTCGGTTAGATGAGAAAATTGTACTACCTCACCTTCCGGGATCGGCTCGTAGTGCCAACTCCCCATATCAGGAATCTCCTCCGTGTCTGAATCTGCATAGAGAGTGTCGGCGGCGGCAGATTCTGATGGAGCACTCGAGCGGGCGGCCGTTGAAGCTGGAGCGGATGTGGAGCCGGAACCGGAGGCTGAATGGAGGTCGGTGCAAAGCCTTTTGGAAGAAGCTTGCACCTCCCCCTCATGAGGACCTGGTGCCGAGTCATCAGGTTCATCATGCCTTCGTTTGGAAGGCTGAGCCTGAGACCGACACATGGCCTCCAGTTCCCGTATACGCTGCTGGAGAAGCTCGATCTGGGCGTCTCTCTCTCTGACCTGGGCGGAGAGGCGGTCGTTCTGGGTGGTGTAGGAAGTGATCATCATCGAGTGTTCCTCCTCAGTAACGTACCCCGGAATGAATGGTAGGTCACCCGAGGTCGGAGGAGCAAGTCTGAGAACGTCTTCTGATTGACGAGGAATCGGTGCTTCGGTTGACGGGGCAGCCTCCGAGTGTTTGCCCTTTATCCTCCGTTTGAGCTCATAAAGCTCCGCATCCCTGTCTTCTTGAAGCTTTCTTGACGCCTCAAGATCCGCCAGCCTCTTTCTCTCGGTCTCGGCCAAGGCTTTCTCCAACGCCTCGACGCGTGCATCCCTAGCCCGGTTGGCTTCCTCCATAGCAAGTAATCTGGTGTGGACGACTTTTAGGATGTCGTCCGAATCCGTCGGACCTGAAAGTCCCGTTGGTACAAGGGTGGTTTTAGGGATTCCACCTGAATCCGTCAGGCCTAAAAGCCCCGATGTTGCGTGAGCGTCTTTAGAGACTTCGCTCGAGTCTGTCGGACCCGGTCCCTGTAGTACTAAACCTGGTGCCACTTGGGCTCCAGTTGTCGAGAAGAGTCCTATTGAGGTGCTCTCTCGGCCTGATGTCACCGCTGGTATGATGTTGACGGTGTCAGGGCTTCCGGCGGATCCTCGAAGGGCGTCTCCTGACGCACTAACTCTCCCTGTTCCGGCGGAGTCCCGTGGGATCTCCGCTTGTGTCACAGTAGATCGTGGCCTAATGATAGAAGGGATCGTAAACGTCCCGGGAAGTGGCTCTACGACTCTATGTGCATCAAGTGAAGTCGAGAGGTGGGGCAGATCCTCTCTTATTCAACACCGGCAGACTCCGAATGAGTGGCCGGTGGATGTTGTGCTACATCCCCGTGACTGACTGAAACAACCATCTGTTGAGAGATGGTCGAGTGGCTGGTAGAGGTGTGCAATTGCGCTAGTTGGCTGCTAGCGTCTTGACCAGACACCATAGGGTGCCCGGTCGCGATGAGGGTTGCCTCTGTGTTGGCTTGACTCTGGGTAAGGGGAACTTCCGTGTCTATCCTAAGCGGCTCTTCTTCTCCGCCTCCCTCCTGAATCTGAGCCCACGGCTCGTCTAACTGGACCTCTACATCTTCGGTCTCTTTTGCTCTCCTCTCTCTCTTCCTCTTCCTCACTATCTTCTCTTCCCCAGCCGATAGCAACTTCGGCCTCACCTTCTTCCTCACGACCGACGGTCCGGTCATCTGAAGCTAGATCCCCAGCTAGAACGGGATCCCCGGAAATCCTGTCGTCATTGAAGGAGGAGGTGGCTTCATCAACATCGATCATCTGGGCCTTTCCGCCCTTCGCCTGTTCTGACTCTTGGAACTCTGAATCTGATCCATAATCCACCATCTCAGAATCTGTGGCCTCGTCATCGGCCTCACGACGGTCAGAAGGAGTGTGATCTGAAGACTCATGACCGTCGGAGTCATCGCCGGAGGGATCGCCGGAGGGTTCGCCTGCTTGTGGAGTAACGGCCGCCGCGTGTGGTGGTGAAGGCAAGTGTGCTTGTTCTTGTGGGGAAGCTACCACTTCCTCACCAGTCTGATCGGGTTGTTGCGGCGGTGATGGCGATCGGCGTTCTTCCGATGACGAGTGTACCGGGGATTGCTGGAGAATCCCGGTGTACTGCTTTATGCGGTAGCCTCGCATGACGTCTTGTTCGGCAGACTCATCGACGTATGTTTGCGTTCGTGCTCGACGGGCTCGGTTCTGGACCATCATCTGGTAGGCCTCGGCTTGCGACATGTGCGGTGTGGCGGACGTTCTGACAACTCTACCCGCTTCTCCCCTAACGACCACGCTCATCACTCCCGAGCCAGGAGCTCCCCCACTGGAGCTCTGGCCTGCCGTGCCAGTGGCACGGCCCCTAGGAAGGACGGGTCGCGCGTCCGGGGTGGGGCTCCTCGGTTCTGAGGATTCCGTGGACGCGTCTTCTAAACCTATGGACGCTCGGTAAAGTCTAACGCTCTCAGCCCTACGGTCCGCCATACTTAGCACATTGTCAGGGATAGGCATTTCTACCTGACCGGGTCGCAGATTCCTTCTGTTCATCCTGCCGATCTGTTGGCTTTCGAAGCGCTGGTGGCCGAATCTACGTCTGATAGCCAGATGGTGATCCATGTGATCACAGATGATCAAGCTGAAGAACCGCATCCAAGGGATGGATGTGTGACGAGTCCTTGCAGGCCCTGCCCTGACGTCGTTGACCATGTCCGCCCAAAGTTGTTGAGCAAGGTCGATTCGCCTTCCGTAGGCGACAACATGAATGACGTGCCAGAATTGGGTGGAAGCACGGTCCACTCCGTGAGTCTTTGATGATAGCGTGTGGTTCAGGATGTTGAAGAAGGAGAACCAGATGGGAGGCAGCATCCCCTGAGTGACTTGAGAGATCCCATTCGGTCTCTGATTTCGTGTGAAATGGACCCCAAGCGCGAGTATCTCGCTGAAGAGTTCGGGGCCGGAAACTAGTGGCTCGAACGAGGCCTCGGGAGTGGCGGCCGGCAGATTGAGGATTCGCCTTAGATCCTCCACAGTGATGGTTAGCTCGGTGTGGTCTACACGGCCCACGATGGTTTGCACGCCATCTCTGGTCTCTACGTGAGAGGTCCTCCAAAACTGCTGAAGGTAAAGCACAGGAATGTCAGCAGTGGACTGCATCGCGTACGCCAGTGGATGCGCCCTGAGGATCTCAAGTACCACCTTGTCTTGAACAACGAAGTTAGTCAGGTCGACATATTCGTTGTTCTAGTGGATCGGACGGATGTCACTCGGAGCAATGAGAGCTCGGTCAGCGGCGTTGTTGACCGGGGAAGGAGGAGCATTCGGTTGACGAGCCATATCTGTCAAGTCAAAAACCATGAACCAGTTTAAGTGTTTTGAAAGATGTTACGTGAAAAAGACTATACCCTCGACTAGGCGCGAGTCGGAAAACCTCGAAAACCCAAAAATGAGTATTTCGTATTTTCCGAGTCGAAAACGAGCAAACACACGAGGGGGGTTTTCCGATTCGGAAAAGGGTGTTTTCCGAATCGGAAAACACACAACACTTAGAAAATTTTGGTGCCTATAGAAAGATAAGTTTTCCGATTCGGAAAACATAGTTTTCCGATTCGGAAAACTCCACACTTAGAAAAATAAACAAACAGAACTTGGCCTCACACGCGATTCGGAAAACCTCGGAAACCCATAAGGGTAATTCCATGTTTTCCGAATCGGAAAAGATACACTTGAAAAACGAGGCCCAAGTTGGATTCGGAAAACCTGATAATCCGAATCGGATTTATCTGGTTTTCCGAATCGGAAAACATTTATGCATACTTATCGTTGAAGAGTTCGGAAAACATGAATGTTCATGTTTTCCGATTCGGAAAACATGAACACTCATGTTTTCCGATTCGGAAAACTGCAACTGTTCGTCTTCCAAACTCAAAAACTGCTCATAAAACATCGATTTAACGTTCTAAACTAGTAACATGCATCCTAGATCAGTCAAAAACAAGTTTAGAAGCAACAAAGGATCGATTTAACGCCCCGAAATCCCATTCCAAGAAGTTTGGGTTTCGGGTAAGTTTTGAAAAGTTTAGGCTTCGATCCAGACCTTAAGATGAATGATTTAAACGTTATAACTACATAAGGATTGATCGTAAACTTACCAGGAATCCAAAAACGTAATCGGTTTGACGATCGGAGCAAAAACAAGCGATTTCGGAATCGAGCGCGAAGTGGTTATCGGGTGAGATTTCAGAGAGAAAAAGTGAAAGATTTGAAAATTGTGAATAGTAAATCTTAAAAGTTAGTATTTATATTTTTACCAAGTTTGTACTGTGTTTGGCAAAAGAAATACTGTTTGGCTCTCCTGTTGGCTCACTTAACCCGACTTTCACCTATTGGCAAAAACCACCCCTGGACTTGAAGTTTCAAGAAACTTACAAACAAGTCCCTGAACTTGTAGTTTTGGAAAATTTCAAAACAGACCCTGGACTACAAGTTTCACAAAAGTGCAGAACGAGTCCCTGAACATAAGAGTCAGAAGGTGGCAAAGTTAGTCCCCGAACTTGTAAGTTCAAGACATGTACTCTACCGCCCCCTGAACTTTCAAGTTCACAAAAAGTTACAAGTTCAGCCCCCGATTTCCGAGAAAAGAGACTTACCTGGTACGTCTCAACTGGGTTTTGTGCGAGTTCTGATCTGAAGTAACCAGAAGTCGTCGTGGAGATCCACACCTACAAAATAAAGTATAAACTGGTATCCAAGAAGTTGTGGATCCGAGAACGTTAGCTCACACACTACAAAAATCAAATCAAGACTTAGTACTCCCCCTCAATATTTGCAATCTCTCACAGACTCCCCCTACACACATTCATACATAAAATGAACTCCCGACTCCCCCTAGACCTCAGGCAGGGAGGTCTAGCATTCCTAACTTGCTTAGGAGAAAGAAGTGACGTTTCTCGTCAAACGGCTTTGTGAACAGATCAGCAAACTGATAGTCACTCTCAACAAAGTAAAGTTCAACATTACCTTTTTCGGCGTGGTCCTTGATGAAATGATATCGGATATCGATATGCTTCGTTCGAGAATGTTGAACCGGATTTGCCGTGATCTGAATCGCACTCTTGGAGTCGCAATAGATGGGAATCCGTTGCATGGTGTATCCGAAGTCGGCAAGTTGGGTTTTCATCCACAAAACTTGTGAACAGCAGCAGGCGGCGACAACATATTCTGCCTCCGCGGTGGATAAGGATACGCAGTTCTGCTTCCGGGATGACCAACTCACCAGCTTGTCTCCGAGAAACTGGCAAGCACCAGATGTGCTTTTCCTGTTGAGCTTACAACCTGCATGGTCTGAGTCTGTATATGCAATTAGTTCAAAACCATAATCCTTTGGGTACCAAAGGCCAAAATCCGGTGTGCCCTTCAGATACCTAAGGATTCTTTTGACTGCAGACAGGTGTGAATCACGTGGATCACACTGAAAACGAGCGCAGACACCTGTGGAGAAGACAATGTCTGGTCTACTAGCCGTGAGATACAAGAGAGAACCAATGATTGCCCGATAAGTCTTCTGGTCAACCGGTTTACCAGAAGTATCAGTGTTTAGTTGAAAATTCCTGGGCATTGGTGTTGCCGCAGAGTTTGAACCACCGAAATCAAAACGTTTTAAAAGATCCTGAACATATTTGGCTTGACTTATAAAAATGTCGTCAGGGCGTTGTCGAACTTGAAGTCCTAAAAAGAATGTCAACGCGCCCATCATGCTCATTTTAAATTGGGATTTCATGGTGTTTTCAAACTCTTGGCACATCTCAGGCTTCATAATGCAAAGATAATATCATCCACGTATATCTGAACTATAATTAAGTCACTACCTGATTTCTTGAGAAACAAAGTGGGATCGATGGTACCTTTCTTGTAGCCAACTCCTAGCAAGTAATCAGTGAGTGTTTCGTACCATGCCCTAGGAGCTTGCTTGAGACCGTAAAGCGCCTTGTCCAACACGTACACGTGGTTTGGATATATGGGATCGACGAATCCTTCCGGTTGTTCGACGTACACCTCTTCCTGAAGAACTCCGTTCAAGAAGGCACACTTGACATCCATTTGATACACCGTCATGTTCTTGTGTGCAGCATACGCAAGGAAGAACCGAATTGCCTCGATTCTAGCTACGGGCGCAAACGTCTCATCGTAATCGATACCCTCTTGCTGGCGATAACCTTTGGCAACCAATCGGGCTTTGTTCCGGATGATGAGGTCGTTCTCGTCTTTCTTGTTCTGGAAAATCCACTTCAACCCGATTATAGATTTTCCCCACGGTCTGGTTACCAAACGCCAAACTTTGTTTCTCTCGAATTCCGCAAGCTCTTCTTGCATCGCTAAAACCCAATCAGGATCGGTGAGAGCTTGGGAAACATCCGAAGGTTCGAATTCACTAAGGAATCCTCCGAATAGAATCAGGTTTTCCACGTTCTTGGAAGATCTCGTCTGTACAGGTTGTGAGGGACTCCCGATGATTTGGGAGGGGGGATGATCTCGAGTCCACTTTCTAGTGTGTGGAAGAGTGACATAAGCTTGTTGGTTGTTGGATGCGTCGTTCTCATCTTGCACGGCAAAGACCTCTCGCTGGTTTCTACTTGATGACCCTGCTTCCAGACTAATCTGCGGTGTTGCCTCCAGTCGGGGCTCACGCACTACCTGAGCATAAGTTCTCTGAGCTGAACTGGGTGAGGTTAGCGGAGCTTCTTTCGGGATAGGTGCAAGAACAGGGTGTGGGGTCTGTTCTCGGACGGGTTCCGGTGAGGCAGTGGATGAGGTTTCAGGGGGGGAGACCGCCGACTCTGGTGTCACTGAGTTTGTAGATGTGCTTGAAGAAGGCTCAGTGATGAAAGCATCGGATGTCACTGAAGTAGATGTTGAACCAACATGAGCAGGAACTACAATCGGACCCGTGAGTGTGGGTAGATCATAATCTGCGAGGTCTAGAAAGTCTAAAGCAGAAAAGTTAGTGGAAGAATTTGTGCTCGGTGGTGCTGTGAACAGTTCAGGAAATGAGGCATTTACATTACTTGGACTTGCAACAGAATAAGTTTTGGTTTCGGAAAAATCAACATTTGAGCTTTCCAGGATGGTTCGGGTCCGTTTGTTGAAAACCCCATAAGCCTTTGAGTTATGTGAGTATCCGATGAAGATAGACTCATCAGACTTAGGTTCAAACTTTCCCAAATCGTCCCGGTCGTTTAAAACATAGCATTTACATCCAAAAACTCTGAAGTAATCGATGTTTGGCTTACGCTGTTCGACCATCTCGTAGGCGGTTTTACCGGTCCGCTTAACTATCAAGGTTCGATTCTGCGTGTAGCATGCTGTTGATACTGCTTCAGCCCAAAATGATTGTGGAACTCCAGAATGAGCCATCATGGATCTCGCCGCTTCGACTAACATCCGGTTCTTCCTTTCCACTACCCCATTTTGTTGAGGAGTGCGCACGGCTGAGAAGTTGTGAGAGATTCCCACGTCTTCAAGAAAGGATTGTAGCTTTGCATTGCGAAACTCAGTTCCATTTTCACTTCTCAACTTCTTCACTCGGCGACCCAAGAGAACGTGAATCCGCTTGATGAAGGCAATGATTCGATTGGCAGCGTCAGACTTGGCTCATAGGAATTCAAGCCAGGTGAACCTAGAGAGCTCATCAACGAGAACTAGCATGTACTTCTTTCTGGCTAGGCTCTCGGTTCTTGTAGGTCCACACAGATCCATGTGAATCATGTCAAGGGGACTCTTACTATTCGTGTCCATCCTCGGTGGATGAGAGCTTCTCGTCATCTTTCCTTGTTCGCAAGCAGGACACAATGTATCCTTGGAAAGTCGAGTCTCAGGAAGTCCCTTGACGAGGTTTTTCGAAACCAGCTTGTTCATGTCTTTGAAATTCTGATGGCAAAGTCTTCGATGCCACAACCAACTGTCCTCCTTTGAAGCTTTTGCGAGCAAACAGATTGCATTCCTCGGATCAGAAAATGCTTCAAACTGAGGGTGTGTCTGAGGGATTGAACGGAAGACGGTGGAGTAAAGATTTCCGTTCCTTCGTGCACTAAGGACGACGTTGTTGTCTTCATCATTCACGTCGCTTCCGTATTGGAATTGCTCCACCCAGTATCCGTTGTCACAGAACTGACTGGAGCTAAACATGTTGTACCCTAACCCCTCGACATACCTGACATCTTTGATGATGTATCTCACATCCGTAATTTTCCCATAACCCACCATTGGCTTAGGTGTCTTGTCGGATGTTTTAACATATCCCTCAAACCTTTCAACATAGTCGAAAAGGAAGGATCTCCGACCAGTCATGTGTCTATATGCGCCGGAATCGAAGTACCACACATGACTGACCTGCAAGACAGACTAAGCTTGTTTAGGGACCCATTGCCAAATGGGTTCCTTTGGGTTAGAGACAGATAGATCAGTCGGTGTAGTCCCCTTTTCGGATTTCTCCTTAGGCGGAGGGGACTTCACTGACGAAGAGGACTTAGCTTTCCCTCTTTTTCTTCCCCTTCTCTTTCGGGATTTGACATTAGAGTGAGGAGCATTGAAAGAGTTAGACACACCATAACGCAGGAAATTATCAAACATAAAGCACATGTCATTGCGAAAAGTATTAAAAGCATCGTTTAAGTTGCGATTACAATTAACAGACATGTTCGAATTCATTCCTACACTAGGTGGAGCATAGCCTAAACCCGCACGGCTAGGACTATGCTTCTTAGGGAAAGCAGAAAAAGAGTTGTTCCTTCCATGATGATCCTTTCTTGGTGGCTTCACATTCTGTCCACCATCGTTCCTCCTCGCATCTGCATGAAAAGCACGGTGTGAGTTAGAGGACGGCTTTGTGGGAATGGAGTTGCCACCTTTTCCAGATGACATTTTAGAAAATTTAGGTTTTGTGGAATTGAAAGGTTGATTGGGTTGTAACTGAGAAGTCTCACCCACTTCAAAAGTACTTGAATGAACGTCAAGACTTTTAATGGGCTTGACTGAGTTACGAGCATCGTTAGACTTTGAATGCTTTTTCTGGAGTCCTTTGGGTGCGTGAGGCTTAACTGACTTACCCTTGTCAGTACCAACACATTTTTCACCCTTAGGGTTACTTTTCTCAGAAATAGGAGCTCGTGACTCAGTAGGCTTCTCAGATTTGACAACAACAGATTTTGGCTTCTTTGGAATAAAGCCTGAAGGATCATCACCTTCATCTAAAAACACCTTCATATCATATTCAATATTTGGATCATGGACAGTCTTGGGTTCAGCTATCATGTGGTGTGAGTTAGGGGGTTCATCATCATCCGAGAATATGGAGCAATGGTTCTCAAGATCTATGATAGGTTTGGGTTGGGGATTGGCTAACGGATGGTTAAGGATTGGAGCAGTCTTATCATCAACTGAGTCTGAACAGTAAAGGTTTTCAAGATTCATAACTTTCCTTTTCAAAATGGAGTTAGACACAAGTTGGTTGTTTAAAGATCGGCGATACATTATCCTTTCATCATGATCAAGTTCTTTTAATAGTCCAAAATGGATATCTAGGAGAACGTATCGAGTTTGAAGATCCGCAACCTTGATTTGGAAATCAGTAAAAGCCGAGGTTGCGGTCTCACATTCTGAAGAAAGCCTAATTCTCTCGGCATTGGCCTTGAGCAAGTCTTTTTCTAGAGTGCGAACCAAGGTGTCTTTCTCCGAAACAATTACTTTCAGATTCAAGATCTGATGTTGACATGCATCCAAATCCATGGCTTTTAACCTAAGAGCAAACACCTCCTTTTCTAGATTGACTAGGTCGGGACTCTTAGCTGCGGAAGTATCCTCGGGTGGGATAACTAAGGTCTCCTCTGAAAACTCCATTTCCCTAGTATCATAGCTTGAGTTCAGGTCTGTATAGTTGATGGGGGGCATTGCTACTCTAGGGGTTCCGGCCTTAATGCCTTCCCATGTAGGTTCAGAGTTGGTCGGGTCACTAGCCGGAACAAAGATTGGTCTATTAGGAGGGGGGCTAGTGGGTGGACTACCAGAGGTACCGTTCGACGGACTGGTGGTTCTTGTGATGGTCTCACCGTTTATTACTTCGGTGTACGTGATAGTTTGTCTAACGAATTCTTCGGTCACATGTCCTCCTACTAGGGCAGGTTTGGGCTTGGAGGCGGCCATGTCCTCAAAATTGTATAGATGAGAAGGTGCTTTGTCTAAAACATGGTTTTCCGATAGACCTAGACCGGGTTTGGCTTTATAAAAAGGATTCTTTTTGGCATGCTGAGTGAGGATACTTAAAGTCTGTTCAGATTGTCCTCTTTTAAAATTGTTGTCCTCAAGCTCTTGGATTTTTGAAAACAACCGAGTTCTTTCTTCCGAAAGTAACTGGAATTTAATGTTGAGCTCCCCATGATCACTGTTAAGTTCCTCATGGGCTCTTTGAAGACAACCAAGTTTGTTTGATAAATTGGACTCTCTGATGCCAGACTCAAGTGTTTCACGATTATAAACTATAGTCAAATCCTCGAGAGAGCTTTTATAAATGGCACTGTCGATTCTAAATTTCGTGACAAGAGTCCTCTCCGATTGGAGACATCTCTCTAGTTCACAAATTTTAGATTCCAACATTGCCACGGTATCAGTTATATCGGGAATAGTGGATACCTCAGACGGATCAATGTCTTGGTAAGGGCTTGGTCCAACGGCTTCTGATCCCTCAAAGTCAGCCATCAAGCATAGACCCTTCACCAAATGATCATCCTCGTCTGAGCTCTCCTCTTCACATACCCAGTTCTCTTCATCTACCAACAGAGCTACCCCTTTCTCTTTCTTCCTCATCAAAGCAGCCTTCTTCTCAAAGTACGCGGCATCCTTGTACTTGACGAAGCAATCTCTGGCGTAGTGTCCCAACTTACCACACTTGTAGCAAGTGGTAGTGGGACTAGCGGCTTGTTGAGGAGCGGGCTTCTGGGTTATGGGAACCTGGGGATGATTTGACCGTTGAACTCCTTGGTCAGCTTGAACCTGTTGATCTTCCCTCTGAGCTTGCCTGGAACTGTTTCCCCGGGAATCACCTCCGTTGAAGCTTCCTTTCCGGCGATCCATTCTCTCGTCTACCCTGCTGTCATTCCTATCCTGCTCAAACCCATAGCCTTGTTCTTGACCAAGCCTTCCACACTCATATCTTCCTCCGTACCCGCCTTCATATCCTTGGTGATCGATGTACCCAGACTCAGGAGTGTATTGCCTCAAACTTCTTCGATAGTTGATGTCGGATACCTGACCTCTCCAATCTCCTTGGTACCCTTGGCCTCCTTGATAGTCTAGATACGTGTTGTCTTTTCTAGGTTGATCTCTGAACCTTCCCTGTTCTTCTCTATATCTGCCATGATCTTCTCGGTATCTCCCTTGATTGTTGCAATAACTTCCTTGATCGTAAGGTTGCATCCTTTCCCCTTGTTGATAACTACCTCTGCCTTGGTTTCCGTACTGAGCTCTGTCCGGCTGGTAATGACCTCCCCTTCCTTGCCCCATTCTGCCTCCACTTGGAAATCCAGATCCCCGTGATCTGTTAAATTCACGGTTTGCATTCAATTTTTGCACGTTGTGGGAAATGAGAGCAAGTGACTCATTTACATTGTATAGTTCTTCATCAGAGATGGTAATGATTAAAGGATCATCGGGATGTTGTACGCTCGATCTAAGGTTCGGGTTGAACTCTTGGTAGAAATCCTCTTGATGAAATTGGGGAGGGATATTGTTGTACTGCGAGGGTTGGATGGGGACAGAGTTTGGTCCTCCAAAGGGCACTGCTGCTAGTGCCAGAGGATCAACTGCTTTCTTGGCTCTTCCCCCGTTGATGAATTCCTCGTGCTGGACCATCATGCTGAAGAGGTCGTGAAGACCCATAACTCCAAGGTTTCTACTTAGCTGAATGTTGATGGCCAGGTTTTGCCATTCCGGTGTAAGATTCTTCAGAAACTTCACATTGACTTCGTATTTCGTCTTCTCAACCCCGAGTCTTCTCAGATCATTGACGAAGGCATTCAGTCTTTGTTAAGAATCTGTGAGGGATTCGTTTTCCCTGGCCTTGAAACCTTCGTAGGCATTTAGAGCGCTTTCTTTCTGACTCTCCAGTGCGGTGTCACCTCCTTGCATTTGTTGCTCAATCTCCAACCAGACGTATCGGGCGTTGGTCAGACTATCAACTCTCGCGTACATATCGTTTGGAAGCGCCATAATCAGAAGAGTGAGTGCTCGCTTGTCGATCAAGTGACGAGCTCTTTGTTCCGGGTTGTACATGTCAATAGGCTTCTCAACGACGTAAGCTGGTAGTTCGGGGCAGTTATCGGTTCGAGGGACTGCGGCCACGGTGACCGTAGGTCTGATAGGCCCTTCGCGGATGGATTTCATCAGATTCTCATCTAACAGATCGAGGAAGTGTATCATTCTGCGTTTCCACTGTTGATACTCGCCCATCACCAAGACAGGAGGGCGAGATTCGGATCCAATTCCGATGATTTCTTTCGACATCTCTCACTTACTAACAGGATCTCCTCGTATGACTCACTTGGCTTAAAGAAAGGTTTTTGAAAAACAGGTATTCTGAGCGCCTCGGGACACAAATAGCTTCGAGATTTGAAAGATTTTGAAAAGAGGCTAAGTGTCGAATTCGGGGAACAATTTTTCAAGAGTTCCGGCTCGAAGAGGCAAAATCCGATCTGGAAACTGACGTTTTCCGAATCGGATTTGGCTCAAAAATACTGGATGCGGAAAAGCAAGCTTTCCGATTCGGAAAATGATATTTTCCGATTCGGAAAATGGTATTTTCCGATTCGGAAAATGTTGAGTTCGGAAAAGGCAGCTTGGATTCGGAAAATGAGATTTCAAGGAGCAAAACCCCAAATCAGAAGACCGTTTCCCGATTCGGAAAACAATGTTTTCCGATTCGAAAAAGGGGTATTTTCCGATTCGGAAATTTTGAACTGATATTTCAGTCCTCATTTTCCGATTCGGAAAACCTGTACAGAAACTCCGAAAAATCACTCAAAATCCCTCAAAAACACTTAAAAATAAGTGTTAAGACCCCCAATTTGTAGGAAATCAGTTAGAAAACAGTGGGGAATCACTTAACACTTATGTACACCTTTTTAAAACCACTTTTTGGATTAAAAATCCAAAAAGTTTAGAAAAATAAAACTTGATAAACCTTGATAAACCTTTTTAAAACACAAAAACTAGCTAAGGAATCAACAAGGATCAGCTCTGATACCAATTGTTGTCCCAAAAATCAAGAAATAGGGGAGAAATGGATTGAAATCAAATAAAGATTGATGAACACTAAGCTTCAATAATCAACAATGGAGGTTTTGATATTTTGCAATATAGAGTAAAAAACACCAAGTGATTAAGCATTCATTCTCAAACCCTAATACATCTCTTTCCTTAAATAGGTAAGAGGCAAATAGCAACATTGTCACAAATGGCCCCCGAGGTTCCAAACCTCTAAACAAGGGCACTTAAAAAAGTTAACTTACAATCAAGGAAATCAAATTACGAAAGCAATAAAGATAGGTTTTCTGACTCTTCACAACAAAGAGGTCCAACATGTTAGTTAAAAATTCTTTAGAGGGACCTTAGTCATTAATTTTTATAAACCATAAGGACCAAGTTTGCATTTAACTCTTTGTTTTTAGTAGACTTTAGAATCACTATTTGTTATTATTTTTTTTTGTGTGGCTTTGATATTTGTTTTTAGTAGACGTTATAATCACCATTTGTTTTTCGTTAGGATAACATTGGTTTACATAAGACCGAAATTGATTTTAGGATGATCACCGAAATTGGATTCTGATTTTAGGATGATCGATTTTGGATTCCATAATCGATTTTAGGATGATCACCGAAATTGAGAATCGATTTTGGATTCAATCGATTTGAAAGAAATCGATTGAAAAGAAATCGATTTGGAATGTTGGGAGGACGAATGTCGATTGGAGTACCGGATATGTCGATTTCTTTTGCTGCTGATATTGGGTTTTTGTGTGCTCTTCGAACCAAACTGATTCGATGAACACTATAAGTGCGGAAGCGAGTTATGGCTAAAAACCCTAAAACCACGATCTTTCGTTCTAAGTTATTTAAACGTTTAAAGGGTAAGACTTTTTACCTGGATTGCTTGAGTAATAATCCACCGGTGATCAACCTTACGAGCGTTCCTCTAGTAGAACTCAAAAACCCGAGCAACCGAAAAACCAAACTGGTTTTGGAAGTGGGCGGCGCCAAAAAGGAAGAGAGGGAGAGGAGGGAATTTTGGGTGAAAACTGATTGACTGGTAATTGATTGAGACAATAAACCATGGACCCTAAGGCCTTTATTTATAGCTAATCAGATGGAGAATCCTTATCTGATTCAGTTTCCTTAATAATTATCTAATCTTTTCTTTTTATTTAAGAAAAGACTTTCTAGATAATTACCTTAATTAATCAGATTTTCTATTATATATTTATTTTACTAATAAATATATAATTATCTTAATTAATTTAACGACCCTCTAACTTTGGGATTTCTGACTGAAATTACCCAGCTGATTTAAAATTGACTATTATAAATCCAAACTCTCCATTTCTGGGTTTTATCTAACTTACTCGATTTATAGGTTCTCACAGGTGTGACCCTCAAGTATCTTGTAACATTGGATGTGTGTTTACTGGTTTGTCAACTTCTGCACATAATTACTAACAGACTCCCACTTGTGCAAGTTGGCAATACCGCCTTGTTCACACGGACCTAAGGAGGCCCCTAGACAGGCACTTAGGCTAACCAGGTTATAAGAACTCTTATACCCAGATAGGTGATTTAAACATTTCCGTAAGGAAATAACATTTATGAAACAACTGTTCATAAATTGGGTATAACTTGGCTTTTCCCTTTGCAACACGATATTTCATCTTTGAGTATGAGCCTGGATAGAGTCAACTCTTAATACTCAAGATTATGTTTCTCGACTATCCGACCTCTACTGATAGGTAAACGACAAAGAACTAATCAGTTTGTTTGGGCATGGCTGATGTGGTAATTATCGTATATAAAAAGCGTAACAAGTTTTAACCTCTAATGCCTAGCCACCGTCTTACCACATATACAGGCAAGCGTACCTGATCGTGAGTAATATAGTGTAGGAAAGTCCAGGTATCGTATCTACCACTGAGAACGGTCAAGTTATCGTAGACTAAAGTCTGAATCGGTCTAATTAATCTAAAAGGGGGGTTTTGTATGAAAAAGGTTTTGAATACTTAAAAAGGTAATTAACTAAGTAAAACTAAGAAAACAATTAAAATAATGATTTAAGATTATAATAAGGGAAAACAGCAGTACTTATCATGATAATGTGAATTCCCAATATGGATGACATGAGTAGGTCGAAGGTTTGGTTGTTTTGACTATTGTAGGAATTTAAGTCTGGGACACCCTAACATGCACAATTTATGGCTATGAACTAGGATATGGTCCTCCTAATTCCAATCCTAAATCGTTTGGTCCACAATCTAGAATCGGTAAACCCTTCCCAATCAATATTGTAATGGCTATTTTACTATCGGTCACTATTGGTCAAAGTAACCCCTTAACAAAACTCTATGGTCCAAGTCAAGCTAAGGTACGTTGATTATCCTTTCGGAGTCTATCTGTTTTGGTCCAACAAATACACCCAACCAAGTGAATTCAAATCGCCACAACAACAATAATTAGAAAAGAACCATAAACGACATTCAATTAATCAAAAACAAACCAATAAACATTAATTGCAAAGTATCATCCATAAAGGTTCATCTATCATGACAAGCACTACTAATAAACTACTCACTCATAATGAAAACAAAAACATAAACAAAAACATAAACAAAAGTGGACATCGACATGATACCGACAGTACAACGATAGATGATCGGAGATCGACTTCCGCAGCGTATCGGCACCTTTCGTACTCTCACTCTCGTTCCTCCCTCGTGTATCACACTTTGAACATGTTTAGAACTGAAGGAGGAGGCTGATATTTAAAGAAAAACGACCAGGCTCCATCTGGCGATCGCCAGGCTGCCAACTTGGCGACGCCAAACACTTAAATCAACCCTAATCTGCAATTCAGTCGCACTTGGCGGCGCCAGATAGAGGACTTCGCGATCGCCAATTGTCTTCTGTGTTGACTTTGTGCATTTTTCACGTTTTCTCGCCTTTTTCCGTACTTTTCCGTTCTACGGCCTCCAAATCCTTCACAAACAATAATAAGCTCAGTTAGTGCATAAAATGATCATAAACGGGTGAGAAATGGGGTAAAGTCATACGATTAGGCGCAACCAAAACATGTATAATTTTGGTGTTATCAAAATCCCCACACTTAAGCTTTGATTGTCCTCAATCAAAAGACTGAAAGATAAGAAAGATAACTCCAAAATTATCTCCACCCAAGATCATCAAAGAGAACAAAGCATACTCACACAATCGAACACACAAACAAGACTCGTCAAGCAATCGAATACCAAGGCCAACCTTTTACCCTCACATAATATGAATAACAATATAAGGTGTATCTCTCGGGGGTAAAAGTGTATATATAAGTGATCACACCAATACTCGACTAATTCCCGCATGCATAAGCTTGTCACCAAATCTAATCTCCACCACTGAGAAGTTGTCAACCGTCAAGAGGACTTTAGGGTTGTAATGTTAGGCTAAGGGTTAAGGGTAGGATAAGGGATATATATAAGTGACTAAGGGTTTTGCAACAAAAATTTGAAAACTTAATCAGTAATGATCCAAACAGTGAAGCAATCTGACTTTCGAACAGTGAGACTTTTGGGATGAGTATTTCTCTCTTTTCTTAGAATTGGCCTAAGCCTATGGCTTATTTGGGGCACAAATTCTTTTTTTTTCAATCTTTTCAGCTCTCATTCTTTTCTTTTTTGTATTCTCGACTCTTTTGATATTTCTTTTCTTTTCTGAGTCTCAAATATTTTCTTTTTTCTCTTTTTCTTTCTTTCTTTTTTCAGAGCAGCAACTATGTTGCTTTTGGGCTCTTTTTAAATTTCAATCCCATAAAAACTGTCAGATAAGAAAACTGGATCAAAACTTCTCAAGATTCAAATTTAAGTCACGGCCAAAAGATAGATAAACAATTAGGCTCAAGGATAAAGTGTATAGTGGGTAATGAAATGAAAAGGCTAAGGCTCAAAATGGTTTCAAGGGGTAAAGTGTTAAAAGGTGAACACTTTTCAATTACAAATAACCTTATGATGAGATTATCTGACGAAGACTAAAGGGTTAGAAACGAAGGCCTCTATCAGTGCAATGGTGATAAATACTTCTCTTATGTGGTCTCGACAAGCATTCAAATGACAAGTTCTACCTTGGGTCAAAGTCGGTATTCCTCACAGAATAAACAGATATAACAGTATAGGCTCAATCTCTCAACGGAATTGGGTGAGGCACTCATGGTAATCAGTAATCCAAGGCATCTTTTTACTCAACTTATCCTATTCAGTGTTCTCATATGCAAGCAACTCGGTCTCAAAAACAATCTCAGATTTCGAAAAAAATTGGGGTCAAATCTCAAAGCTTTCAAAAGTTTGAAAAACGACAATCCACAAGCAAAAAGTGAACCCATTTAAACAGATAAGTCTACATAACCCCCTCCCCACACTTAAAATTTGCAGTATCCTCAATGCAACAATTAACACAATTAAGGAGTAATTGGGAAAAAGAGAAACTTCCCGGGTTATGTGACGAAATCTGTTCTGATCTGAGAGTGGTGCATAAAATTCGTGCTCGATCATAAATCGCCATATCTAACAAAAAGAAAAAGAAAAAGTAAAAACGAACAAATGAAAAATAAACCAAATCAAACTACTTAAAATCCTAAGCAAACCGACAGAAAAATAAAATTGTTCAACACAACCACGCAGTTAAAAAAAATAAAATTGTTTAGGACAACCATATCGAATAACAGAGATAAAAGAGAAAGATCAATAAGGGCCACGAGGTTGGTTTTGCCAATCCTCGTAAGTCTGGTAACCGGGCGGAGCATCCTTGGAGTATGGCCAAAAAGGTGATGGAGCATACGCGGTATTCGGTTGAATACCGAAGTAGGAGGCCATCTGGTTCATCACTCCATTATGCCAGTTGGCTTGGTGAAGAGCCTCCACGGTGTTGTACTCCATGTGCTGTTGATGCCGGCCATAAGAAAGTGACATCTCCGAGAGTTGGTTACTCAAGTCTTGGTAACCCGAATAAGCAGTCCAATCCGCCGGTTGTTGACCCACATTCGCCCCACTCGTTCCACTTGTTCCGCCAGTCTCGTGTGTGCTCCTCGGTGCTTGACTCGGTTGACTTCTCGGTTGACTCCTATATGCTTGAGGATTGCGGATCCATGCATTGTAGTCCCTTCCGATCGCATGCTCAACTCTCGCCACGCCCATACCTCGGAGTTGGTCCATGTCAATCAACCCCATCTCCCCGAGGTTCGTCATCGAAGCGATCGCGGCGTCGGTTAAGATACCGAAATGTTTGGCCAAGAGCGTCACGTACTGGCCACCAACGATGCGACTACCCTCGCGATAACCACTCGCCTTAGCGAGTTGAGCGGCGATGAGATACGGAGCATTCGGATATTTATCATCCGTAGAGAGTTGCTCAAGAAGCCACAAATCCTGCACGGTCACTTTCTCCTCACTTGAAGAACGAGCGTTCACCGCTTGGATGAGCATGCGGTGTAGAAGTCTATCCGACGAAGCAAGAAAACCTTTCACCTTGAGGTTGCCATGATAAACACCATCACCCAAAATCGACCATGCCAAACTCGGATCAAAATCATCGGGTCTCTTTGCGGTCGCCCACATGTACTCCTCAAATCCGGGAGCATCAACGTCCAATTGGGTATATATCCCCAAAGCAAGAGCAAAATCAACCAAAGAAAGAGATCTCCAAACGCTACCAAGTCGGAAAGTCATACACGATTGATGAAATTCCCCAAGTGCCTTGATCGCATCGAAACGAAACGTGGCAACAAAATCCACGATAAGCTCTCGGTAGAGGGTCTCGGCGATATCGAAAACTCGCTCCCATGCATGGCAAATGTAGTACTCGTTGTCATCCTCATCGTATGCGTGCTTTTCAAGAATCGCTTTGATGTCGTTCTCGACACCCATCGATCGAAGAAGATCCCAATCGACTCTTTTCGGCATGAGAATTTGGCGGGGGAGAAGTCGGTTAACGATGTCCCGATATTCCTCCTTCTTTCGAGCATTCAACGTCGGGTCGTTCGTAAACGAGGTGAAAACATGACTTCCGTCCGGTGCATGAAAGTTGGCTACGGCGGTCGTAGACGAGCGGGTTCTTTGTCTCTACAAAAACCAAATACCATTGTCTTAGAAAAGTTTCAATCCATAAACGCAAGACAAGGTTTATTTACATTCGAAATTCCAACGAGACAAAAACCATATACGACTAACAAGTTCAAGCAACACATATATATGCATGACAAAACAAGAACAATGGGGATGTGGAACATCCCCACACTTGAACTTTTAGTTCAATCCACAATTTCAAATCAATCTAGCTAGCAAGAAAGAATGGGGGATTTTGGTTTTCTCAAAATCCCCACACTTATCATTTAACCACAATCACTAGATTCAACAATCAATTAGCATGCTAGAAACAAGATTTCAATCACAATATAGGGCATGCATTCATCTATAAGCTCTAAACCATCAATGGTGTATCAAAAACAATGTTAATTCCATTCAAGCAAACAAACACCATTGATACCCAAAACAAGATCTCCAATTACCAAATCGAGCAATCCTTACGAAATCAAAGTTAGGAAACGTACCTTATTCATGATGAAAGATGAAATTGAAGCTCAAGAAGGACGAATTTTGCAAGAACGTGAGAGGGTTTGGCGGCGCCTAAGAGGAATTAGGTTTGTGTGTTTGTGAAAAGTGGGAAAAAGAAGGTTTAAAAACCGTCTGTCCCGACTTCGCGTCGCGAAATCCTGAGTTTCGCGTCGCCAAACAGCCCTCTTCGCGTTGCCAAGTTCGAAAATTTTTACCTGATCCGTGGCTTACCCACTTGGCGTCGCCAGAATTGGAATTTGACGATCGCCAAATGCCTACTGTTTCCAACTTGTGAAATTTTGCATCGCATTCCGATTTTGCTCGAATCTGGTTTCTATCTCCTCCGTATGGTTACCTAAGCAATATCAAATGAAAACATTAATAAAAACACACACAAAAATCACTAAAAATGAAAGAAAATCAAAAAGCTCGGGTTGCCTCCCGAGAAGCGCTTCATTTTTGGACGGGTCTAGAGGTCGACCCCACTTTCGGCTCATTTCTTGGCACGTCGGGATGACGAGCCTCTCTTCTTCCTGTGATCTTTCTTGGAGGATCCCGGTTCCTTGGTTGATTGCTCCTTTTTGTGCATCGGGTTTGAATAGTCCTCCGTTTTCTTTCCAAGCTCATGCGGTAGTAGCGGGTGGTTCATGCTTTTAGTGTAGGCCATAGAAGGATCATCATAAGGCTCGTCGAGGTGTCTAACCGGCTCTCCGTTAGGATCAAAGTAAATCCGATTGTCTCCATAGCCTAAGCTCGTGACTTGATTGCGCATATCGGTATTTACTTGAGCGGTGTGCAAGAAAGATCTCCCGAGGATTATCGGGATCTCCGTGTTTTGTGGAAGGTTAGCTATGACGAAGTCCGTATAGTACACAAATTTTCCAATACGAATCGGGACTCCTTCCGCTATTCCTAACGGTGTTGTCATATAACCGTTCACTCCCCGGTATTGATAGTTCGTTGGCACGATCCTCTTGACTCCCATTTTCCTGCAATAGCACACAGGCATCATATTAAGAGCGGCACCTGAATCAACCAAAGCAAGACCACTAAATTTATGACAAGAAATAGGTAAGTTGTAACTCCCTGGATCATGCTTGATTGGTGCGATGTAGATGAGATCATCATCCGGTGCTTTCTCCTTTTCTTTCTCCTTCTCTTTGCCTTTATCTTCTTTCTTCGAGATCATGAACTCCGCGTATCCGCCTTGTTTTCCATTTTCCTCATCATCACTCGAAGCTTCGGGAACCTTGAGTCGTAGGTGTTCGAAAGACACGGTGAACCCCTCCGAATCGTAATCCGTGGCATAATCGGGTTCACTTTCACTCTCGGTTTCCACGTACTTCTTCGTGTAGATGTCCGTCCACTTCTTTTTCGACGGCTCTCCAGTTATCATGAGCATTGGCTTCACATTCTCCACCTTCTCGGTTATGAATCTCGGGAAAAACTGTGCTATGGATCGATCGGCTGCCATTCTGACAACTCAACAAACGATTACGGGCAACTTGCGGAAAACAAAGAGATAAAAATATAAATAAAGATAAAGATAAAACTAATTAATTAAACTAGAAAGCGAAAAAGTTGCAAGGGACAGAATCCCTTACAAGGATCGATTAACAAAACTAATTAGACTAAAATCTAACAACTACCGTTCCCCGACAGCGGCGCCAAAAACTTGATGCGGTAATTATCGTATATAAAAAGTGTAACAAGTTTTAACCTCTAATGCCTAGCCACCGTCTTACCACATATACAGGAAAGCGTACCTGATCGTGAGTAATATAGTGTAGGAAAGTCCAGGTATCGTATCTACCACTGAGAACGGTCAAGTTATCGTAGACCAAAGTCTGAATCGGTCTAATTAATCTAAAAGGGGGGTTTTTTATGAAAAAGGTTTTGAATACTTAAAAAGGTAATTAACTAAGTAAAACTAAGAAAGCAATTAAAATAATGATTTAAGATTATAATAAGGGAAAACAACAGTACTTATCATGATAATGTGAATCCCCAATATGGATGACATGAGTAGGTCGAAGGTTTGGTTGTTTTGACTATTGTAGGAATTTAAGTCTGGGACACCCTAACATGCACAATTTATGGCTATGAACTAGGATATGGTCCTCCTAATTCCAATCCTAAATCGTTTGGTCCACAATCTAGAATCGGTAAACCCTTCCCAATCAATATTGTAATGGCTATTTTACTATCGGTCACTATTGGTCAAAGTAACCCCTTAACAAAACTCTATGGTCCAAGTCAAGCTAAGGTAGGTTGATTATCCTTTCGGAGTCTATCTGTTTTGGTCCAACAAATACACCCAACCAAGTGAATTCAAATCGCCACAACAACAATAATTAGAAAAGAACTATAAACGACATTCAATTAATCAAAAACAAACCAATAAACATTAATTGCAAAGTATCATCTATAAAGGTTCATCTATCATGACAAGCACTACTAATAAACTACTCACTCATAATGAAAACAAAAACATAAACAAAAACATAAACAAACCAATAAACAAACCAATAAACAAACCAATAAACATTATTACAAGATTTAATACCTTCTGATATTATATACTTGTTCAAGCTAACTTTGTTTTGCAAAATACCATAAAACAAAAATTAAGTTTTACTTCACCATATTTCCCTGAACTTGGAGATCTGGACTAACTCCGAGTTTCCTTGAATATGTGAAGTCAAACTGCAACTTTCCTTAGTTGTTGTGTAGATGAATGACTTCTATCTGAAATCAGGTTTCTAATTTTACCACGCTGGTAAATTCTTAGAAATATTATCTTAGGGTAACACTTTTAATCTTATTAATTTCTCCAACACAATTATTGATTTTAAAGTCAATTATTGTTTCAAAGTTATGAAACTATATCCTATCTCCTTTTAACTAAAAGGTAGATCTTAGATCTCATGAATTTATATCCTATCTGGATTATAATTCCGAAATCTATCTAATCAATAATATATATATATATATATCTTTTATTCTTTATCACAAATCTGGATATAGAATAAAACTGGGCTCCCAATGTCTTTTATGAAAACTAGCTATTACTCAAAATTAACTATTGACTTAGTCAAAACTTGACTACTCAGTCAAATCTATTTTAAGTAATCAGAATTTTTGGTACTTATAAATATAAAACTTAACTGGACTTTTTAGATTAAATCCTAATTCCAAAACTTGGAATTATTTCCTAGTTTTATATATATACTTGATATTATCAGCAATCTGTGAGATAATATCTTAAATTCTTTAAAACACATGAGTAATTACTCTTAGATCATAAAATACCTTTTACAATCCTTTACTCATGATTTGTTTTATTCAAAAACACATTTTTATAGCTACAGTGTGTTTTTGACAGTTTTCATATATGTAATTAAAGTAGTAGTGTAATCATCAACATCTAGGATCTAAACTTGACTTTATTCATAACAAGCACAACAGATATTTCAAGACAATAATTTTAAAACTTTAAAACTTAAAAATTATTCAATTAAAAATCCCAAAACTATGTAGCCATAAGAAATTGAAATGTATAACTGTTTTAAAATGAAAAATTGAAATGGAAATGTCTTGATGATAATCCGATCAAAATAACTTGTGCTTTAGATCCTTGCAATCCTGGGCATTCACTTCTGACCACCTGCAATAAGCATTTGCACTAGGTGTCAGTATACTTGTAAAACAAACAAGTAAGAGGTGATAAACTAAGCAATCACAAATATATGAGGTTTACTTACCTGCTTCATGACGCTTTGGGCAGTTTTGCCTCCAATGACCAATCTCATTGCATGTAAAGCAACGATTTTTGGTCCTTGCTTTGTTCGGCTTAACCTTCTTGCCCTTGCCCTTGCCTTTGCCTTTGATGTTCTCACGAACCATGGGTGCACTCTGGACGGCCTGAACTGGACCTTTTCCTTTGCTGGTGCCTCCATGCCCATGCTTCTTCTTTACTCCTCCGTCCCTCACCATCAGTACGTCCTTGGTCTTGTTCTTGGCCTCCATATTCAACTCGGCAGTCTTAAGCATGGAGTGCAATTCGGCTATTGACTTCTCCATGTTATTCATGTTGTAGTTGATCACAAAAGGCTTGTAATCTTCTGACAGCAAGTTGAGTATTGTATCCGTTGCTAGCTGCAACGGAACTGGGTGCCCGAGCCTTTCCAGGTGATCCATGTGACGTTTCATCTTCCTGACATGGTCACTTACTGAGGTCCCTCTAATCATCTTGCACTCGTTAAATGCCTTCGTGGCATCATAACGTTCTGTGCGGGCTTGCGTTTGGAACATGTCCCTCAACTGGCGGATCATGTCGTAAGCATTTGTGTTCATGAGCCCTGCTTGAAGATCTGGGCCCATGGTTGCAAGCATAAGACAAGCAACGTCCAGCAAGTCATCTGAATGCTTCTTGTGAGCATTTCTGACTGCAGCTGGAGCGTTAGCTGGAGGGGCCTCTCCTAGAGGCTCTTCTAGGACGTACCATTTCCTCTCATGCCTGAGTACAATCATTAGATTGCGCTCCCAATCGAGGAAGTTAGGACCGGTGAGTTTATCCTTCTCTAGGATGGAACGGAGAGAAAGATTGTTTGTGTTGGATACAGTGCTAGCCATCTACACAAAATAAATTTGGTTTTAACAACTGTGAATAAACTAATTTCCAATAAGTATCAATAAACCCTTAAATGATCAATTTATTGGACTAGGATCCTTATTTCATACGCCCTGATGTGCGTAATGTTCTTGCTCCACCAGGCACACGTATTATTTCGGTAGGTAAGGACTTTTACCAATCACATCTAACTGACATGACTCCTAGATTTTTCAGGACAACGGTAATTATCCGTGCATGTTTCAGTCCCTCTAAGTGCTTTTTGGCCCGGTACCACCCAGTGAACTTAACAGAACCAAAACAGATCTCACCACTTCGGGACTTGGACACTTTACTCTGGCCGGTACCACCCGGAGATAATTCGCAGCGTCTTGTTAATCCCCTCCAGCTTTGGTTTGAACGCGGACGTTCAAGGTGTGTTCACTTACAACGTCCGCGTACCTTACGCCAGAGGTGTCCCTAGATGGGTTGCACTACTGATCTATGATTTAACGGGGTTTTAAATAATTTTGAAAAACCTTTTTAATGTCCAGTTATTTAGAAAATTGTAACTTTCTGAAAAACTGATTGTTTAAACTGAAAAGAAACAGATGTTTAAACTTAACTGTTTTAAACATACACTGTTTCAAAAACTAACTGTTTTTAAAAGGCTCTTGCTAATTAAACTAACTGTTTTAAAAGCACACTTGTTGATAAAACTAACTGTTTTACCAACTTGCCTTAAACAATCTATTTTTACAGTTTTATAGGTTTTTAAATAAAATCTATCGTAAAAGGTTTTTTAAGAAAAACTGATGATTTCAATTTTAAAACCTATTTATTTTTGTGATAAAATCTAGTTTTAAAAAACTCCTATGATTTTAAAACTACTAATCATGCAAGATATCACAAAATAAACAACCACGCAGTTAAAAACTATAACTACACAGTTTAAAAGTAACTAATTATAGGTTTGCCAACTTTTGTTCCTAATGACCGATAATGACCTATTACAAAGGATCTCTAACACCTCGTGTAGCTCCCACTGGCTTTGACATCTTTGTTAAGACTCCAAAAAAATGAGGTTTTTCTTGCGTAGCTCCCACTGGCCTTGGCATCTTTGATGGAACTCCGAAAAAGAAAAATTTATCCTAGGGTCATTATTACACAAGGGGTTGTAAACGGCACACAGGCCTCCCCAGAATTAAAATCCCAAAGGTCTAAGTTGGCAAGCCCTATAATAGACATATGCAATTTTCAAGCAACCACGCATTTATATATACAATATAGTAAAGCGTAAAGCAAAACTAGATCCGTTATAAATCGTCTCGTCTCAGTTTATCGCATAACTTAGTTTTAACTGATTTATAAGACCTAACTGTTTTATAAACCGAAAAAGATTTTGAAAAAGATTTTCTTTAAAACGAAGACAATTTCATGAAATATTTGTCTTTTGTCCAAAATCATCAAGCCAGGTCTTCCGAAACAAATTGGTCGAGACAATTAATCCAAAATTATTTTTGTAAAGAAAACTAATTTTATAAAATTTTATTCTTTAGAAACTTGAAAAAAAACATAAGACCAACGAAAAACCTTTTTGGGCCTCTTCCTGGGTCCAAAGACTGGGATTTTGGGCCCGTTGATAAAACAGCCCAAAACAACTCGAAAAACCCTAGATTGAACTGCAATCTTGCTCGCGCTGCAAAGGTGACACTCGCGCCGCGAGGCTCGTACAACGCCGCCCCCATCGACGATGCGTACAGCGGCCTACGTGCCACCGTCGCCGCCATCATCGATTGCGGTTTGGTCGTCCGACCACCGCTGCTCTCATCTAGCGACGACGACAGCAAGGATAATGTCTCCGCCGCCGCCGTGCTGGGTGGTCGACGAGGATGACAGCAAACGGCTGCCGCCATCGCCGTCGCTGCTTACGGCCAACGACTACCGCGCCGCCACCATCTCCGATGTTCGCGGTTCGGCGCCACTACCACCACGACTGTGGTTGGTTTTTGGTTTGGTGATCGTGTATTCGCCGCCACCACCACGCTGGTGGTTTGGCTTGGTGATCGCGTATTTGCCGCCACTACCACGCTGGTGGTTTGGCTTGGTGATCGCGAAATTGCCGCCACCACCACGCTGGTGGTTTGGCTTGGTGATCACGTATTTGCCGCCACCACCACGCTGGTGGTTTGGCTTGTTGATCGCGAAATTGCCGCCACCACCACGCTGGTGGTTTGGCTTTGGCGTCGACGTGGTCTGGCCACGGGTCTGCCGTGGTTCGACGATCAACCACTCACCGCCATCGTTGACTGCCACCGAACTGGTGGCTGTCGGCTTGCCGTTCTCGGCCATGGCGTGACCCGGTCGGGTGGTTCGGTTGGCTTCAGCCACCACTATCTTCGTCGTATTGCTACCACCGGATACCGCCACCACCATGATCGTTGATTATTATTAAAAAAACCCGCCACCACCATGCTGGTCGTTGCGGCTGTGGTTTTGTGAGAATGGTGCGGCCACCACCAACCTGGTGGTGCGGCCGCGGTGGTTTCTTGGTAGCGATGGGATCCGGCCACCACCACCTAACTGGTGGCGTGGCCTGGTGGTTTTACGGGCAGCAGCCGCTACGAGCCGTGGTGCGGCCAGGCGATCGTCCACCACCACCGCCGTAAGACGACCGGCAGCAACAACGCCACCGCCGCCCGGCTGATGCCACCTCGCTGGTGGCACAGTGGTGGTCTACCGATTTCACCACCAATCTGGTGGTGGTGTTTTGGTGGTTTTTCCAGGTTTTCGTATAAATTAATCATTGAAAAATTGTTATTACCCAAAGCCTTTTAAAGTTCAGATTTTGATAAAAACGAACCTTTAAACATTTAATCAAGAAAGCTATATATGAAACAATTTTAATAACGGATCTATAACAGTTTAAACAAAAATTAAAACGAAAAACTGTGGCTCTGATACCACTATTGGGTTTTTGTGTGCTCTCCGAACCAAACTGATTCGATGAACACTACAAGTGCGGAAGCGATTTATGGCTAAAAACCCTAAAACCACGATCTTTCGTTCTAAGTTATTTAAACGTTTAAAGGGTAAGACTTTTTACCTGGATTGCTTGAGTAATAATCCACCGGTGATCAACCTTACGAGCGTTCCTCTAGTAGAACTCAAAAACCCGAGCAACCGAAAAACCAAACTGGTTTTGGAAGTGGGCGGCGCCAAAAAGGAAGAGAGGGAGAGGAGGGAATTTTGGGTGAAAACTGATTGACTGGTAATTGATTGAGACAATAAACCATGGACCCTAAGGCCTTTATTTATAGCTAATCAGATGGAGAATCCTTATCTGATTCAGTTTCCTTAATAATTATATAATCTTTTCTTTTTCTTTAAGAAAAGACTTTCTAGATAATTACCTTAATTAATCAGATTTTCTATTATATATTTATTTTACTAATAAATATATAATTATCTTAATTAATTTAACGACCCTCTAACTTTGGGATTTCTGACTGAAATTACCCAGCTGATTTATAATTGACTATTATAAATCCAAACTCTCCATTTCTGGGTTTTATCTAACTTACTCGATTTATAGGTTCTCACAGGTGTGACCCTCAAGTATCTTGTAACATTGGATGTGTGTTTACTGGTTTGTCAACTTCTGCACATAATTACTAACAGCTGATTTTCTAATTTGTTTTTTATTTTTTTTATTTGAGGTTTAATCAAAACTGCGTAGTTTTGAGGTTGTTTTGTACCTAAGGTTAGGTACATGACAGTAGTACCTTCTCTTTTCCCAAAGGATAATGTTGTCAATATATCATTTATGGAGATTTAGCCTGTATTTGGTAAAAATAAGATAGTTTATAAGTTAGCTGATAAATGTTTATTAGTTAGTACATGTTTGGACGCACTATAAGCTAGCTTATTGAAACGTTAGTTGGAGGATTGTGTTTCAGGAAACTTTTTGAAGCTTTTTTCAATTATACCTTTATTAATATTAAGTATAATATTTTAAGATATTTTTTTATTTATCATTTTATATGCTTATAAACTAATTTTTATCAAATATATTTGTTTATAAACTAGTTTATTAGCTATTAGCTAGTTTTAATATATATAAAATGATTTACTTAAAATTGAATCGAAAGTGTCATTATATAATAGTTTCAAGTTTCAACCGCATTTAATTATTAGCCACATGTATTTTTTTGTATTTTTAAAGATGTTATATATTTTTTTAATTACATGAGTATTTTATTAATCTAATTAATGAATATTTTTATACGCACACCAAAAGTTAACCACATTTAATTAATGAATGTTTTTTATAAGATACACCAAAAAATTATTAATTATTAATATCCCTAGTGCATCAATTATAATTTTCAACCTAATGAATATTTTTATGAATATTTTTTTATTTATTATACGCACACCAAAAAATTATTAATTTTCAATCTAATTAATGAATATTTTTTATACACACACCAAAAATTAACTTAAAGAATTAAACTTCCAATGGACCGAAAGTGAAAAACGCGTCCAGATTCAAGTTTAGGCGGGAAAATACTGATTTCGGCTCACAAAAGAGTGACACGTGGCAGCATGTATATATATGAAAAGAGAGAGAAAGAATATATATATATATATAGAGAGAGAGAGAGAGAGGAAGGTTCATACGAAAAATATAACTTTTTAAGATAATGCGAGGAACAATCTCAACCACAACCACAAGGCTTGTGGCGTAACGGTAAGGCCTGTGGAAAATGTGGATGGTATCCCATTCACCCCAGGTTCGAATCCCCTCGTGCGCATCTTGTGGCCAGACTTAGTCTCAGACGGCCGAATTTTTAGTTTTTGTTCTAAATTGCCAAGGATGTAGTCTAGGCAAAGCCTAGATGAACCTTATCAAAAAAAAAAAAAACAATCTCAACCACTCATCTCGGTCAAAAAAAGTGGCTTTGACCGGTCCCCCTTTAATAATCTTTACCCTCCCATGAATTGCGTCAATCCTCCGTGATCACGTCCACCATAACCGTGAGATGAGTGACTAAGATTGTTCCTCACATTTCTTAAATTGACATGTTTCTCGTTTGAAACTTCCCATATATATATATATATATATGGGAGGGATCATTTGCAAACCCCTCTTAAATTACAAACTTTGCAAACCATCTCAATACCATTGATTTCATTAATCAAGGTTTAAGATTTATTTAAGTTATTTATGTTAATTAATTAATTGATTTAATATAGCAAAACTAAGAGTTAATTACATATTTGGTCCATGTGGTTTGGTGGTTTTAACACTCTGGATCCATTTTTAAAATAATTATGGATTTGGTACCTGTGGTTTACACTTTATAACGTTTTGGGTCCATGACTTCCAACTCTGTTAAATATTTCTGTTAAGTGAATTAAATATAAAGGTATTTTAGTCATTTTATCTTTTTATTTTCAATAAAAACAAGAGGGACCTAATATGTAATTTACACTATATATAAAATCAAAGGGACCAAAAATGTAATTTATTAATATCATAAAAGAAAAAAATAACAAAAACAAAAGTTGACGTCTTCATCTTTCTTAGGATTTCATAGCCATCGTATGTTAACCCTAGACCACCATCCGCATCCACCATCACCCTCACCACCATCGGCCGTCACCATCCACCACCACCCTCACCCCTATCGGCCGTCACCACCCGCCACCACCCTCACCCCTATCGGCCGTCACCACCCGCCACCACCCTCACCCCTATCGGTCGTCACCACCCCCCACCACCAAACCTCCACAGCTGTCACCACCGCCCACCACCAAACCTCCACGGCTGTCACCACCCCCCACCACCAAACCCCCACCGGCCGTCACCACCCACCTCCACCGCACCCCCACCGGCCGTCACCACCCACCTCCACCGCACCCCCATCGGCTGTCACCACCCACCACCACCCTCAACCCCATCGGCCGTCACCACCCATCAGTGTTTTTTAATTTTGGTTACAGTTTGTTGTAATTGTTAGTAGATTTGTAGCCGATTTTTAATTCTTAGTCTATCTACATAATCGATTTTGGCATCCTTTTTGTTGTTTGGTTCGATTTAGGGTTTTTTTGGTCAAAATTTGCGTGTTGGCAGACTTTCACCATAAGCTCGATTTCTACTCGATTTCCATCAATTTGATAGTGGCTTGTGTTCGTCTTGGATCCTCTATCACATCTATATCACCAATTTCAACAGATTACGTCTTTCAATCCGAGTTTTGATTTTTTTGGTTTTGCCTAATCTGTTCATTGGTCTGCTTGATCTAGGTGGAAAGGTAGAAGACGAAAGGAGAAGAAGAAGAAGAAGAAGACGAGCGGCGGTGGAGGTGGGCGGTGAGTCGGCGGCAGTGGAGGTGGGGTGGTAGAGGCTAACTTGTCGGTGATCGGAGGGCGATGGGTGGTCAAAGATGTCTCTGCTTCCCTTGTTCGCTTTGCGTTCATCGGAGCCGATGAAGAGGTGGAAAGACGTATGGTGGCCGCTGGAGGTGGTCGGATAGGTGGCCGTTGGGGATGTGGTTTAGGTGTTTGGGTGTGTGTATATATATTAAATAAATAACAAAAATATATTCTATAAAATGCAAATCAAAAGAAAAGTATTAATAAAAATAAAAAACTAATAAAAGACCAAAATAACCTTGTAGTTAATCCTTTAACAGGAATGTTTGACGGAGTTAGAAACCATGCACCCAAAGCGTTATAAAATGTAAACCATAGGTACCAAATCCATAATTATTTTAAAAATGGACCCAGAGTGTTAAAATCACCAAACCACATGGACCAAATATGTAATTAACTCCAAAGTTAATAATAACTAGTTTTTAAGAGCCTGGGCTTCGCCCTGGGTTATAAACTATGGTAGATTTTATCATTTATATGAAACATAAAGTTTGTACGTATGTTGTCATATGCAAGGTTAGTATGACGGACTTCATGTTTTATATTGGGTATTTAACAGTATGTTTACAATCAAAAAGAGGTATATGGTGTACCTGATGTCTATTTTATGTGACTGTCAGCATGTGGATAATATGTACATATGTAGATAATGTATGTGTGTGTTGGGGAGGGGTATATGAATAAATAAAAAATATTAAGTTTAAGAGATTTTAACCTAAAACTTTAAAAAAATATCATGTAGTTATCAATAGTTTAATGAAACTATTTGATTATTTTTTAATTAAAGTTATAATAGTTTATAATTGACTAATAAAATAAATAAATAAAGTAAAAAGTAACAAATTATGAATTATGAATTATGTAATTTGAGAATAAAAATATTAAAGATGGTGTACTATAAGAACCAAATATGTAATCCAATCAACATTTTTTTTGATGAGTTAACCACTTAATTTATCAAAGTTGAATAAGGGATGAAAATAAAATGGAAATAAAAATTACAGGAATGAAAAAAACGATTTTTAAAAATTAAGGACGAAAAATATTATAATTATTAAACTCTAAGGACTAAAATCGTACTTTGGTGTAATAGATTAGTGTTCATAAATTTCTAGTAAATGTTAAGTACTAGTTGATAAGTCCGGGCTTCGCACCGGGTTCATGAATAGTAGCTACCAACACTTTAACACATTTAAGTCAATAGATTAAAATGTAAAATGAAATATAAAAAACTAAAAGATATAAAGTGAATAAATATTATAAGTTTACGGGCTGATATGTAAGTTTAAAGGTGGGTATAGGATTCGGGTCGGTTGGAACGTATATATATATATATATATATCGTATATTATAAAATAAATACATGAAAAAAATATTCGATATTAGGCTCATTTCGATCTTATCGACGATACGATTATAATGGCGAAGTTTGTTAACATTAAAACGTATTTTTTAACATATTTTAGATCGTATCGACGATACGATTATAATGGCGTAATTTGTTAAAATTAAAACGTATTTTTTAACATGTTCCAACCAATATACGATATATAAGTAAAACGTAAAATGAAATATAAAAAAGTAAAGGTATAAAGTAAATAAATATTATAAGTTTAAGGTGCTAATATGTGAATTTGAAAATGGGTATAGTATTCGGTTTGGTTGGAGCTTATATATAATATATAATAAAATAGATATATCAAAAAATATTCAATATTAGGCTCATTTCGATCGTATCGACGATAAGAACATAATGGCGTAATTTGTTAAAATTAAAACGTATTTTTTAATGTCTTTTAGCCAATAGAGGATATATGACTAAAACGTAAAATGAAATATTCAAAAGTAAAAGGTGTAAAGTGAATAAACCTTATAAGTTCTAAGTTTAGGGGACTAATATGTAAACTTGAAAATCGATATAGGATATGGCTCGTTCGAAGTTGGAACGTATATATAACATATAATAAAATAAGTACGTCAAAAAATATTCAATATTAGGCTCATTTCAATCTTATCGACGATACGAATTTAATGACGTAATTTGTTAAAATTAAAACATATTTTTTACGTATTTTGGCCAATAGATTATATGACTAAAACGTAAAATGAAATATTAAAAAGTTAAAGGTATAAAGTGAATAAGTATTATAGGTTCAGGGGCTAAATATGTAAATTGGAGATGGGTTTGGGGTGGTGGGCGCGGGTCATGCGCACGGGTGAAGGCCGGGTCACCCGGCGGGTTTGGGTAAAAAATGAGAGTGGAAAGGATGGGTTTGGGTTGTGGGTCGGGTCGGGTCGGGTTGTGGGTGGGGCGTTGTTGGGCCGGGGCGCCTGCTCTTTGTATGTATTAGATAACGAGGAGGTTTGCCCGCGCTTCGCTGCGGGTAGTTTTGTAATATTATAAAGGTTCGTAGTTATGAACAATGTTCTAGAAGAAGTTACCTATTAAGAGCCCGAACTTCGCAACGGGTTATAAACTGTGATAGATTTGATCGTAAGTAGCAACATAGATTTATATGAAACATAAAGTTTGTACAAATGTTCTCAAACGAAAGGTTTAATAAAATAAATGAAAATAATCAAAAAATCAAAAAAATTAATTTTAGGAGATTTTAATAATACTAACAATTAGCAGGAAGTCAAAAGACTGTTCATGAACAGTAGCTACCGACACTTTAACATATTTAAGTCAATATACGATATATGACTACAACGTAAAATGAAATATAGAAAACTAAAAGGTATAAAGTGAATAAATATGTTTATGAACAGTGTTTTGGGGCTAAAATGTAATTTCTTCAAATGTCGATAGCTGTTGTTCATAAACAGTGTTTTGGCTTCATATAATCAAACTATATATATTATATAATAAAATAATTACAACAAAAAATATACAATATTAGGTTTATTTCGAACGTACAAAGTGTACGATTATAATGGCGTAATTTGTTTATATTAGAACATGTTTTTTCAACATGTTCCAACCAATATACGATATATGACTAAAACATAAAATAAAATATAGAAAACTAAAAGTATAAAATGAATAAATATTATAAGTTTAAGAGTAAAAATGTAGTTTTTACAAATCGATTATAATGGCGTAATTTGATAAACTTAAAACGTATTTTTTTAACATGTTCCAACCAATATACGATATATGAGTAAACGTAAAATAAAATATAGAAAACTAAAAGGTATAAAGTGAATAAATATGTTCATGAACAGTGTTTTGAGGCTAAAATGTAATTTCTCAAAATGTCGATAGTTGCTGTTCATAAACAATGTTTTGGCTTCATATAATCTATATAGTATATAATAAAATAATTACATAAAAAAATATTCAATATCAGGCTCATTTCGAACGTACTAAGTGTACGATTATAACGGCGTAATTTTTTAAAATTAGAACGTGTTTTTTTACATATAAGTAAAACGTAATATAAAACGTAAAAGGTAATATAAAATATAGAAAAGTAAAAGGTATAAAGTGAATAAATATTATATGTTTAGAAGGCTACTATGTAAAGTTAAAAATTGGTATAAGATTAAGGTTGGTTGGAGCGTATATACAGTATAATATATAATAAAATAACTACATCAAAAAAATATTCAATATTAGGTTAGGATATATGAGTAAAACGTAAAATAAAATATAGAAAAGTAAAAGGTATAAAGTGAATAAATATTATAAGTTCAGGAGGCTAATATGTAAACTTAAAAATAGGTATAGGATTAAGGTCGGTAGGAACGTATATAATATAGTATATAATAAAATAACTACGTCAAAAAATATTCAATATTAGGCTCATTTGAATATAATGACGTAATTTGTTAAAACTAAAACGTATTTTTTAATATATTTTAGCCGATGCACCATATATAACTAAAACGTAAAATGAAATATTGAAAAGTTCAAGAGCCAAAATGTAATATTAAAATTAAATATAAAATAAAATATTGAAAAGTAAAAGGTATAAAGTAAATAAACATTGTAAGTTATAAGTTTAGAGGCCTAATATGTGAGGTTAACTACATCAAAAAATATTCAATATTAGGTTCATTTCGATCGTATCGACGATACGAATATAATGGTGTAATTTGTTAAAACTAAAACGTATTTTTTTACATATTTTAACCTATAGGTGTTATATGACTAAAACGTAAAATAAAATATTAAAAAGTTCAGGGGCCAAAATGTAAAATTGAAATTAAACACATGAATAACCTTGGGGGAGGACGCGCAGGTCACAGCGGGTCAAAGGCGATTTTGGGTCATATCCCGAATTCAAATTTGGTGACCAGATGATATCCCCAATTTTGAGTTGGCAATAGTGGTTTTTAAACAAATAATTTGATTTGGTTACCAAAAATATTTTTTAATCATAAGAACAACATCAACGGCGAGATTGCTTTTTCAAACAAATATTTTTTAATTGGTTACCAAAAATCAGAAGAACATCTTCAACACATGAAACACGAAATTAAATATGTTATAAAGAACAACATAATATTTTAATATAGTAATTCAGATACAATATGAAAATTTCGACTTGTAATAAGATTTCAACTATTTATTTATTTGTAATAAGATTTCAACTTGGATGCATGGGTGGCTATAGATACCAGACCATATGGCTCTAAGTTCTCACCACTCTTCACCATAAGGCTTTGAAGTTGTGAATGTTTTCTCTCAAAGTACTTTGCACGTTTAGCCATTCATAACGGGTTTAGAGATGATGATCGATAACAACAATGGTCAAGGTTTGGATGATGATGTCAAACGTCAAGATTTTCCAAGTAATTTCTTGTTTGGAGTAGCAACATCTGCTTATCAGGTATGTGTATATACCTAATTGTACATCGTCAAAATACTTGATTTTAGCCATCTTGAAACTGATTAGTATTTCTTTTCTAGATCATTTATTATGCACATTGGACGACAAGACTCTGTCTTTATAATTTTTTAAAATTAAAATATGAACTTGATTTATTAAAATTTAAAAGTTCAATCACCGAAACAAGGATATCTAAACTTGTTATTTTTTTGAGTTCTAGGTTGAAGGTGCATGGAATACAGATGGTAAAGGTTTGAGTATATGGGATTGTTTTGCCCTACGAAACCCTGGTACGTTTCTCAAGATGTCTTTTCATTTTGATTGCGTCATTAGTTTTTAACTAGTTACATGAATGACAATCGGTGGTGGAAATTGCAGACAAGATTACTGGAGGTGCAAATGCATGTGTTACCGTTGAAAGCTACTCAAGAATGAAGGTAAATATTTGTTGTCGGTTTTTTTGAAATAAAATCTCTGCTTAAATTCTTACACCTTATCTATCGCCTTTGTAAATGGTTTCCAGGAAGATGTTCAATTGCTGAAGAAAATGGGTGTTAACACTTATAGATTCTCTATTTCGTGGCCGAGAATATTACCAGGTGAAAAAAAAAATCTTTCAACATTCTAACAATAATTATCCTAATCTTTTTCTTCAGAAAGAACAATTGTGTAATCTTGTTGTAAGTTCATTAAAAGTTGATTTCTTTTTTATTTAAATAGGTGGGAAAATAAGCATGGGAAAAAATCAGAAAGGTATCGACTACTATAACAACTTAATAAACGAATTACTAGCAAATGGCATTGAGCCATTTGTCACTCTTTTCCACTGGGATCTTCCTAATGCTTTCGAAGAAGAGTACATGGGTTTCTTGAGTTCAAAAGTCGTGTAAGTGTTTGTCAAATACGTTTATGTATTTTGTGCATGTATCATTGAGTTATTCTTTTTTTTTAATTAATCATAGGGATGATTTTGTTGACTATGCTGATATTTGCTTCTGGGAGTTTGGAGATCGGGTAAAGAATTGGTTAACTATAAACGAGCCACACATGTTCACATATAATGGGTACGTAACAGGTGCATTTGCACCTGGGCGGGGTTTAAATTGTAAGGATAGTGACGAAACAGAGCCATATACCGTAGCATACAACTTACTCAATTGTCATGCAACTGCTTACAGAAAATATGAGAAAGATTATAAGGTATTGCTTAATGAAAACATTTTCCACACACTTTTGATTGCATATGCTAAATAAATACATTGTTATATTTCAGATTAATCATATATGTATATTATATATATGTGTGTGTATCTAACCTCTTGGGACATTATTTTAGAGTTATCAAAAGGGTAAAGTGGGAATTACGCTTGACCTTAACTATAGCAAGCCTTTTCGTGGTCCGAGTAATGAAGAAGATGTTCAAGCCGTCCAATACGCATTAGATTTTGTGAATGGATGGTAAGACGACTTAAGTGGTAGTATGATTAACTATAATATAAAAATCGTTTGCTAAAAACAATACTTCAAATTGGTTGCTATGACGACAAATATTTTAGGTTTCTTGATCCATTGGCAAAAGGAGAATGGCCTGAAAGTATGCAAAAGTTTGCCACTACTCCTACGCCTAACTACCCAAAAGGTCGTACTCTGCCCGAATTCTCAGTTGATCAGCGCACCAAGTTGATAGGTTCATATGATTTTCTTGGAATAAACTACTACACATCATTTTATGTCCAATATCAAGCTCCTTCTGCTGATATCCCTGTAGGGTATACTACGGATTGTCACTTCCTAGCATTAGGTAATGGAAAACTTAGTTTATGTTTGCTTATCATGCTTTTTAGGTTTGATGTACTACAAATATTTCAGTCAAAATCAATAAAAATGAGGTGCCTAGTTATGTTTATGAGGTCTAAAAAATATGTGAAATACTCATAACCATTGCTTAATAAATAATTCTTTTTCATACATTTTTCAGGACGAAATTCCGATGGAGATCCTATAGGAAAGCAAGTAAGACTATTTTGCTTAAGAAAACAATAGAAACACACAATGACAATCTCACATTTTTTTATAGTATTGGTTTGTAGTTCCTAATAATATAATGTACTTTGCAGGCGTATGTGGATCCAACAAACCCATCCTTGTCATGGGTTTATCTTTGTCCTGCTGAGCTTACCGAGCTCTTGTATCTCCTGAAGAACACATACAATATATCCAAACCTCTTATAATCACTGAGAATGGTATGTAAATGGAAACCATTTTTTTTCTTGTTGGATCCTCATATGCTAACATTGAAATTTTGTGATGGTATTATAGGATCTCCTGATATGAATGATCCTGGAAAAACATATCGGGAAGTTCGGGATGATACATACCGAATGGATTACATAAAGAAGCATCTCATTGCCATCCGAACTGCTATACGGTTGGCTATTTCTTATCATTTACTGAATATAAAGAGTTGAAATACAAAATTAAGGGAAAACCCTATTACGACACAATCATGATACATTATTCTTCACATATAATATTATAGGAACAATGTAAATGTTACGGGCTATTATGCATGGTCATTCATGGATAGCTTTGAATGGAGTTCGGGTTATAAAGATCGATTTGGTATGATCTATGTTGATTATGTCAACAATCTCCAGAGGTACCCAAAGAATTCGGCACTTTGGTACAGAAAGTTTCTGTCTGAAAATGTTCTAAAAAGACCTTTGGAGGTTGTGGACGTGGATGATACCGTGCTTGTAGCAGAAAAACAGTCGAAGGGAATCCAAAACTGGAGAAGGCGAAAGCATGAAATAAGCAGTAATGACAATCCCATATTTGCCTGTCTTAATAAATTTGTATTGCGTGTTTTAATAAATCTGTATCGTATGTTTGAATAAGTTTTTATTTTCTTAGTTATATATCCGTGTACTCGTTCGTACTAAGTAATTGTCGTTTTGACAAAATAATAATAATTAATTATTTTACTGTTTAAATTTCTTTTATCCGGTATTGTTATATAAAATTGCATAACATATTATTCAAAATTTATGTTTATATACAGCATTAAAATTAAGCTCATAGTTATTGAAACATTATTTTCCCAATAAGCTTCGCAAAGCGGTCTGAATCTTTCCCATTTCGGCTTGGAAGGCCTCCTGAGTGACGAATGGTGTTGGTTGGCTCGCAAAACTCTCTTAATGGGAGAGTTCGGGTCCAACAGGTGGGGGTCTCTGGCTATGCGCCCTATGGCCACCCCTATCACGGTGTTGTGTCCGCGGCTCTTCTAGCTCTTCCTCTGCCTCGACCACGGCTGCGAGTTTCAGCCCTCCCTCTTGTCACAGCTGATCGAGGTTGCACGATAGGTTCCACTGGTTCCCGGACTACTTCCGGTATCACTCTGCTCCGAAGACTCCGTCCAGCCATCAGATACTAATATAACAACAACAATTAGATTAACCCTATAGACTGGGTACATAGCTAGTACGAGCGTTTACATGCATATATGACCTCGTAACTACACTGGCCAGGTGTATGCACGCTTTCATATCGCATACTAGTTCCCGTACTCCTTTCCCCGACGACTCACTTAAGAGAACGATAGTTGTAATCACCTAATATCTCAGCTGTGGTCCTAACCCTACAGTTTAAGACTAGGCCCAATCCTGGTCACCTAATTCACTTAAACTAAGGCTCTGATACCAATTTGTAACACCTCATATTTCTAAAACAATAATATAGCATAAATCAATAAACTCCCTGTGATCTAAGGTCGCGAGTGATATAAAATTTCTAAACCATAGCAAGATAGTTAAAGGTGCATGCAGAACTGTAAGAAATTATGTGCAGAAGTTGACAAACCAGTGATTGCACATCCAACGTTATAAGACACTTAAGGGTCACACCTATGAGGACCTGTAAATCAAATAAGTATAATAACCCCAGTTTGGAGAGATTGAATATATAATAGTTAATTATAAATCAGTTGGGTATTTTCTGTAAGAAAATCCAAAGTTAAAGGTTTCTAGAATTAATTAATAAGAATTATATATTTATTATTTAAATAACTATGTAACATATTAATTAATTAATTAGTTTAAATATTTATCTAAGAAATTAATTGGAAATTATTATTATATATAGTATATAATAGAATATCCTTTTCTTGGGGTATAAGAAAAGACATATATAGTTTCCATATAGATAAATATTGTGGTTATGGTAACTATCTGTAATATGGAAAATTTTCCATATAAATAGATAGTTAGGGTAATTAGTTTTTCAGAAGTTGTTTTTGAAACTAAAAGGAAACCTGAAAATCCTCCCAAATTCTCTACCTCTCTCCTTTTGGTCGATCTCTCTAATAAACCCGAAACCAGTACCGGTTTCGTGTTTTATTCGATCAATAACGTTTTGTTCGTGTGTTCGGGGTTATATCTGGCTAGAAGGATTTTGTGTGGTCTCATCACGCGTGGACTAGTCTCAAGCAACTAAGGTACTGAGCTAAATCCTATATAGATTAAATAAATAAAAAGATCTGTGTTTACGGGTTTTTGTCACATATATGCTTCCGCTAATCAAACCAGTTTGGTTTGATCGTACAAACTTTGGGATCACTTTGATCTGTAAAGTTTTTACCGTATATCTCATTCCAGTTAGGTTTGAGATAACTTGTGTCAAAAACCCAACAGTGGTATCAGAGCCACAGGTTTTATTTGTTTTATGTTGGTTTAAACCTTGGATCAATATATTATTTTAAGGAAAGGGATTGAGATATATATATATATATATATATGACAAAAGTAAAGCAAGAAGGAAGAAGAAAAAACGGCAGGAAATTTAATTTTTTTCTCAATAAAAATCACTTCCATTTAGAAAGAAAAGCTACTACAATATATAAGCAAACAAAATAAACAAACTTATCTAAAACTCCTAACTTTCTGCCACAACTCCATGACCAACTATTTCTCCTAACTACATGCAAGACTTAGTCCATGCCAAGTTGCATATTCAAAGCAAATTGACCCATTAAATAAAACAAACTAATTAACTATTAACTAAAACATAACATATAAATTCATAACTAATTCACGTGAACCCGGTAATTAAACGATTAATCCAACAATCACCCCTTAATCGTTTATTCACACCCTTCACTAACAGCAGCTGAATCAACCTTCTTTTCGAACCAAAGGTTTATTATCAGCATAATTTATCAGTTTATGTTTATTTTGAGAAACCTATTGCGAAAAACCCACAACTGCAACCACGGCTCGATCACCAGTTCGGTGGTAGCCGTGCGGTGGCCAACCCACCAGTTTGGTGGTGGTGGATGAACCCGCAGCCGTGCGGTGGCCGAACCACCAGTTTGGTGGTGGCCGGACCCACACCGCGCCCATTGGACGAACTCGCACCCGACTGTGGCCGGATCGTGGCTTGGCCGAAGGCCGCACCACCGTTTCGGTGGTAGCCAAGCGATGGTCTCCGGCTCGATTACCACCCAATCAATGGTAATACTTTGTTCGATCAAATGTGATGAACAAAGGTGCAAATACGAATGCAAATGAAATGAAACTAGTTAGAGTTGCAGAAGAAGATTGTTGAAGCAACCAATAACAAAAACAATGGTTTGATTAACATCAGGAAGCTGCCAAGAACAAAAACAATGGCGGATTCATAGCTTTTAAGATGTTTATTCTTTCTTTAGTTTCACTTCAATGACCTGTTAAGGTTCGTAAAGAAAGAAAGTTTTAACGAAAGTTGATAAAGAAAGTGTTTGTTGGGAATTTTTGCTAGAATAAAAAAAAATTCTTGGAAGTTTGTCCCACATCGGTGGAACAATGAAAGGTGGAAGGGACTTCAAGCCTATAAAAGGAGGTCCAAGGCTTTGGTTTCAATGCATCCCAATAAAATACACTTTAAGTATTTTATTCTTTCTTTCTTGTTCTCTTGTTATAGAGTGTAGAAAGTTGTGAGTTAAATCTTTGAGAATGTGGGTGTTATTGGGGGAGGCTTGAGAGGTTAGAGCTGTGTGATTGTAACGATTTTTCACATAGTAGATTTTCTCTCTGGAGGCCCGTGGTTTTTCTCTGGTTTTGGAGTTTCCACGTAAGTTTCTCGTCTTCTTTTTGTCTTTTATTTTTCTCTATATTTGTTCATTGCCTTGGGTTGTTGGGTAAATATTGAGGCCAATTTCCCAACAATTGGTATCAGAGCTCCGGGTTAGAGGAGGTCTCGGTTAGAGAGTTCTTAGTATGCTCTGTGGTTGCAGCTTTGTCTGAGCTTCCACATCAGAAAAGAATTAATCTCTTGGTCGTATTGGAGGAGGTCTCGAGTTAGAGGATTCTTAGTATGCTCTGTGGTCGCAGCTTTGTCTGAGCTTCCACACTAGAAAAGAATTTTTCTTGGTTAGTTGTATACGGTAGAATTATGTGTGGTAAGAGTACGTGCAGAATTTCTGGGTGTGCTACTGAGGCTAAAGGCACTATTCTAGTATACAATATTGTTTTTGAGGCATCGATACGATGTCAAAGTATTCAAGTGCAATAAGGTTTGATGTAGAGAAATTTGACGGAAGGATCAATTTTGGCTTGTGGCAAGTTCATGTCAAGGATGTATTGATTCAATCCGGGTTGCATAAGGCATTGAAGGGAAAACCAGTTTCCAGCAGTGAATCAAGCAGTACCAGTAAAGGCGAGGAAGAATGGGAAGATCTGGATTTGAGAGCGGCAAGTACTATTCGTCTGTGTCTAGCAAAGAATGTTCTTGCAAACGTGCACGAGATATCAACGGCTAAGGAGCTTTGGGAGAAGCTTGAGCAGTTGTACTAGGGCAAAGGCATCTCAAATCGGTTGTATCTCAAGGAACAGTTTCATACTCTACGTATGGATGGAGGTACAAAAATTTCAGATCATCTTAGTGTTCTTAACAATGTCGTTTCAAAACTGGAGGCCATCGGAGTTAAGGTAGAAGATGAAGATAAAGCGTTGAGGCTTATATTATCTTTGCCATCTTCCTATGAGCACATGAAACCTATTCTGATGTATGGGAAAGAGACCCTGAAGTTTTCAGATATTACTAGCAAACTCCTATCTGAGGAGAAAAGATTGGAAGGTAGCAGCATGACTTCATCAGAAGGTACGGTTTATGTGGCTAGGCACGGGAAGAAGAAGAACTCCGGGAAGGTCACATGCTGGAAGTGCGGAGAGTCTGGGCATTTTAAGAGCAATTGTCCAGGTGGAGTCGGCTCGGCGAAAGGCTCCAAATCAGATGCTGACAATGTCTCCATTCTCATGGGGGACGATGAGTTTTGTTGAGATATGGGAGAAAACATCCCCATGGTATTCCCGCTTTACCATGGAAAAGGGATGTGTTCATGTTAGTGGTTCCACATTTTTACACATATGCATTGGTTTGGCAAGGATGCAGGGTGTGGTGGAGATTATGTCGATGACTGATGAACTTCAAGGTAAACCAAACGAGGAAATTACACCATAAAAATTTTCAGCAAGTTTTTCGACATGTGCCGAGGTAAAGTTCTTAGAATTGATTATTCTAAGTGGTGATACTCTTTTATAGTGGAGTATGATAGTTCTCTGTTTTGAGAATTATGATTGTCGGTTCAGACAATGGTTGGTGTTGCAGCGAAGATTTTCTTTTATTTAGCCAAGGTGGAGTTTGTTGAGAATTTTGGCTAGAATAAAAAAAAGTCTTGGAAGTTTGTCCTACATCGGTGGAACAATGAAATGTGGAAGGGACTTCAAGCCTATAAAAGGAGGTCCAAGGCTTTGGTTTCAATGCATCCCAATAAAATACACTTTAAGTATTTTATTCTTTCTTTCTTGTTCTCTTGTTATAGAGTGTAGAAAGTTGTGAGTTAAATCTTTGAGAATGTGGGTGTTATTGGGGGAGGCTTGAGAGGTTAGAGCTGTGTGATTGTAACGATTTTTCACATAGTGGATTTTCTCTCTGGAGGCTCGTGGTTTTTCTCCGGTTTTGGAGTTTCCACGTAAGTTTCTCGTCTTCTTTTTGTCTTTTACTTTTCTCTATATTTGTTCATTGCCTTGGGTTGTTGGGTAAATTATGCCATATAATTCAAATAATACCAAGATAAACAATTAAGCACAATAAGGACAAACAAGCAAAAGTTTACTTAACCCCCCTTCCCACACTTAAAATTTGCAGTGTTCTCAATGCAACAACATTTAAAACACATACGGAAAGGTATAAGATAATAAACAATTAATCCATGGGTTAAGAAATCAAAACAACTTAAGTCTACTTAACCCCCTTCCCATACTTAAAATTTGCATTGTCCTCAATGCAACAACAATTAAAAAACAAGTAGAGAGGTGAAAGGGAAACATAAACTCCCCAGGTTAAAAGACTTGAAGCTCACGATCGGCTCATGAAGTATAAGAGACTCCAAGAGTTTACCACACCAAAACCTACAAACAAAACACACTAAAAAGAAAAATGTAAAATAAAACTAAGATAAATAGGACGATACACCCAAAATCAAGTCAAGTCAAATCACGTTACAAAACAATGTGGACAGAAACTTTATTTTAAAAACTTTATTGAACACCTAACCAACATGTGAAAATCAAATCCTCATCACCATTAGTCAAATATCTCTTTTTAAAAGAAAATGTCAACTATCTTTTTCGAATCATTGGGCTTGGACTATTGGGCTTTGGAGAACTATTAGAAAAAGTTTTCCCACACTTAGTGATTGAACCATGTTTAATCAAGTTAATTTAGATTGGCAACCTATAAAAATTTGATTTTGAAAATTGTTACCACATTGGGTTCCCACACTTAAAACTTGATGTATCCCCTTTTTGCACAAAAATAAATTTTCTTTTAAAACTAAGGGATATGTTTTCAAAATCTCAAGCAAGTTATGTAAAGCCATTAAAGTTAATAAAAACCTATTGCTTGAGAAAGTTAGAAAAAAGTATGGTTTATCACTAGTGTTGAAAAAAAAACCAAAGTCTTCCCACACTTAGAGTTGAAAAGATTTGAAGCTAAAAACATTGGGATTCAAACTTTTGGTGAGAGAAAAAGAGTTTTAGGGTTAGTTGGGCTTTGAGAAAACAAAATAAAATAAATAACTTTTTTTTTCGGACAGAAATCCTTCGCGTTCGCGAGAATTAAGCTTGCGTCGCAAAGATTTTTTTATTACGGGTACCTGGTTTCGCGAACGCGAAACTATAAATTTCGCGATAGGGAAACATTTCTGTCCACTTTTTCAAAAAAATTTGACCAAAATGATTTGGGTATCTATCCTAGGCATTACTAACGACTCTAAGACCCTAAAAACACACCAAAAACATCAAAAACCTAAAAACTCACGGGTTGCCTCCCGAGAAGCGCTTGTTTTTGTCACGAGTCTCGAGCCTGACTCCGGGTTTAAGCACCCTTGTTTGAAACAAAACACCCTTCACTTGCAATCTAGCAAGGGTGATAGTAATGGTACGTACCTGGGCTTGTTGATTTTCTTTCGTGTGATCCACCAGGTAAGGTAGCATACCACTTACCATTTCGGTTCTTACCTTGTCGATTTGCAGACTGAGTCTCGGATTCGCATGAGTTTGGTCTCTTTGGAACTAGATCCTTTAAGTACTCCATTATGTGCGTTGGTTCATCCAATTGTTTTTGACAACTGGCTTCCCAAAAAGGATCTTGGGCTATCACTCCTTCAAACCGAGTTGTGTGTGGATCATCCTGACAAAACAAAGGTTCAATGTTAGAATTTTCACAATCAGATATTGGAAGACTTACCTTTGGCTGAATATGGAATTGATTTTCTTTTGGAGCTTCTTCCTCATATCCCTCTTGCAAGACACGCTCAAAATCTTCCCAGAAATCATTATCTGATTGTTCATCCATTGTCTCCTCCTGTAAAATTAAAGAATTGTTAGAATCTTCGGACTTAACACATGGATGACTTACCTTTTGTTGATAAGATGATTGGTTTGCCAAGGGTTTTTTAAATGGATCTTTTTGCATTAACTCCTTTTGGCAAAACCAAGTTTAACCATAAAATAACCTAACCAATCACCATACTCACAGGCAAGCGTACTTGATCGAAAGCAATATGGTTTACGAAAGTCCGGGTATCGTTCTTACCACTGGGAACAGTTAAGCTAGAAGTCTACCAAAGTATTAATCAGTTAATCTAGGAAAAAGGGTTTGCTTTTGAAAAGGATTTTCATTTATAAAAGACGATAATTAAATAAACCTAACCAAGAAGTGGAAAACTGATAAACAAACATACATCAGAGATAACGGTAATCATTATGGTTCACTTTTCATAAGATATAGATTTAATGATTGTTGTAAAAAATTAAGCATATAGAACCCGAACATGAATATCTAAGACTATCAACCAGGTTTGTCTCCCGGCCTAATTACAGGGACTGGTTGCCAGGCAGATTAGTAAAAGGCACCCTAATTAATGTTAAGTCGTGGGACCTTACTGTTTAGTCTACTTTTGGTCCAAGCAAACTACTTACCACGTCTCTCCGCATCAGCAGAGTGAAAGGTAAGGATGATTGATTAACCTGACGTAGTCTACCTATCTTTTTGTTAGAAAAATAGATACACCCAACCAACAAGTTCAGATTGCCACAGTTTAAGCATTAACTTCGAAATCAAAGACAAACATTCAACAAACCATAAATCTATTAATTAATTAAATATCCAAAGTAATCAAACCATAATAAAAACACAAAAGGAACTAGTACATAGACATACTAATCATAAATGCATAAACAAACCAACTAAAGACCGGCAGATTTGTTGTAGCATTCCCTCGAATCATCTCCTCCGTAGTAGTCACATCGAGCCTCCGGCTTCTTGGGTTGGAAACCCTAAGTGGTTCCCATCTAACCTAAACTATGAAAGAAATTTACTGAATGAATTATTGGATTTTTGGATTTTTTTTTTGGATGATCTGAAACTGAATGGCAAGGCCTCTATTTAGACCCGGCAGGCTTGTTTAGCGATCGCGAAACGACAGTTTCGCGGTGCTAAACGGCAAAGATTGCTTTTGCGGCGCGAAACGGGTAACTAGATCTTCTAGAATCTTTCATTCGGTGATCTTTTCCTTTATTTCGAGCTTCTAGAATATTCCAACGATCACTCTTTCCTTTAGCGGCGCGAAATGACAGCTGAATCTTCCAGAATCTTCTATTTGATCATCTTTTCCTTAATTGCTGAAGATCCTGCTTTGGGAGGAAGTCATCTGTCTTAGGGAACAAGAAAGCAGTCTTAGGAGCCAAGAAATCCATATTTTCCAAAGTCTTCACATAAGTCTCCTTTTTGACGCTTCTTACCCTCTTTTTGATACTTTTTGCACCACCCCCAAATTTACCTGAAATTACAATTCACACCCTTTTAGTAGCAATCAGGTCCAAAATAGGCCTAAAACATAAACAAAAGTAGGGAACTAGTGCGAGTAAAACATGTATAATTTTGGACTTATCAACTGTCTATAATTGTCATTATTTGACTGACCTTGTAGTTTTGGTAACTGAGGGTTTAGAGTGGGACTATTCCAAGAAAGATTTGGATGCTTTCGCCAACCAAGATTGTAAGTTGGAGCAAAAGGTCCATTCAAGAAATTAGTACTAGCCACATAATTCATCTGCTCGAGATTTCCAGGACAAGCATCAAAGAGATGTTCTCCGCCACAATAGGTACATTGAACAGGTAGTTCAGTGGTTTCAGAAGATTGAACACTAGACACCATCTGCTTGTCAGTAGTAAGTTTCTTAAGGGTAGTAGCCATTATGTCACTTAACTGAGAAACAAGTGCTGTTTGAGTATCCGCATCTCTAAGACCAGAACTTCTGTTGGGAATAGACCTAGGGTCTACCCAGTGTCCATTGTTGTTAGAGATTCTCTCTAGGATGAGATATCCTTTGTAAAGTTGTTCAATATATTTTTGTGACATGTTGGCCCAAGATTCAGCAAGATTCAAAGAGTAGGGAAGAAGGATTCAATGACAAATCAAATGGAGAATCAAGTGTTACTGGTTTTATTAGAGAGCTCTTATGGAAATTACAAGAACACACACACACACACAATATCAGCTAATTGACTCTATAATCAAACTCCTAACCCTAATCATATCTATAGTAGGTACCCATTACATATAAAGTCCAAGCCCATAAGCCCATAATAATCATAATAAACCAAATTAGAAATACGCTAAATTAACTTTATAAAACTCTCAATAAAAAGGACAATTTATCCTAACAATTTTTAGGCTAAATTTTCCGTTTCGAAAGATTTAGAAAGTTTTTTTGATTGATTTCAAGAGATTTTTAAGTTTTTTGTCGATTTTAAGAAACTTTTTCGGTTTGTTAGTTGATTTTAAAAGTAAATTTTGGTTTTATAGTTGGTCTCCATGCATTTTTCTAATTAAAAGGCTCCTAAGAAAATTTAGTGGACAGGAGGGTGGAAAGTTAGGTATAAATGTAGGTTCCAAATCAACCTATATGATGAACACTTTAGATCTTAATGATGTATTCAAGTATAGCAAGATCTATGAGAGATGGATCATGAACATGATGATGATGCATGAACAATGTGTAAGAATGGTCATCAATGTATCAATCTCATATAATTCTCTCAAATGATGGAAGAGTGGAGAAAGGAGAGGAAACTACAAATGAAGTTCCAAGCTCCTATTTATACTACTCTATAAAAGGCTAAAAGGCTTTTAAATGGATGGGCCCTAAACATTGGGCCTAATCCACAATTACATAAAAAGAAAGTAACTTTAGATTAATTGCAAATTGACACAACTAACAAATATTTCTAACAATTTCCCCCTTTGTGTCAATTTTTCGCTTCCCACGATGATGGCTCGATGACTTTCTTCTTCAAGCATTTGTCTCCTTGAACTTCTTCGATGGTCCCTCATCTCTCCAAGGTATAGGTGGTGGCGGTCTCTCTCCTCGCTTATTGGCCGGTCGTCTTTCGATCTTCCTTAACCCATAGTAAAACACAAGGCGTCGTAGAACACCTTTGTCTAACACCCAAGGTAGGTTTGTATAAACATCTTGTACAGCGAACAGTGGTCAATGACGGGGAGAAGTTCGTGACTGCAACACACTTGGAGATTCCCAAGGTGAAGGAGACGGTGTGCGCAGGAGAGGTGATCTGCGAGGTGAAGGTATGCCGAATAATGGTGGAGGAGACTAGAAAATGCAGGTACTCATCATCGTCATCTGAGGAGATATCATCAAGATTGATAATCTCCTTGAGCTCATCATCAGTAGCGGGGACGCATGTGATAGGAATCGAGGAAATCACAATAAATCACAATCTCTCGACTCATTCCATCAACGTCAGCCGTCGAGTTCCAACCAAGCTATGAGTGGTGATCATCGACGTCGATATGAGTGTCGGGCGCGACGCCGAAAGATGTGCATGTTGGAACTATGGAGTCGTGCCTAGCCTTCTTTCGGATTTCCCCCTCACGGCGATCGGGGTAATCTCGGTCGTCGTGTCGTCTTTTCGGTGGCTCCGCCATTGCACAGCAGGAGGTCGCAAGGACTCTATGAATGTCTGAAAGAGAGTCCTTGACCTCAACAAACTTTGATCTCACATCCGTCTTGAGATCATCAAACTTCCCTTCGAGCCTCTGGATGGAAGGGCCTACCGCATAAGAGGGTGCGGTAGCCAGCTCGGGACGGTGCTCGGGAAGGTCTGGATATGATGACCGCTGAAACTACCCAAGTATGTTGACTTCATCCTCAAGGAGATTCCCTTTTGGAGAGCAACTTCACTGATAAAGGATCCCTCAACTCATTAGTCTGGTAGTTGGGTGCAATCGGTGCTGGAGGTGGTAAAGTATATGGAGGTGGTGATGTACAAAATCCTCATGGACAGCCTTTAGGGCGCCGTCCATCATTTCCCTGACAACGGATGTCGGGAAAGTAACTCCGGGCTCACATAGAGTACCCGATTGCACAACCGCTAAATCAACGGTGTGGCCTACGTTCATGGCTGGCGTGATAGTGACCATGGTAGGACTTCCCGTCGGTCATCGTGAAACGCCTGTCATGGACGCCACTCTCGAGGTTCCGATCACGTCACTCAGAATCGTGATGGGTGGAGCAGAGACTGCGTCACAAAGACCGGCAGTATGTGTACCTAAAAGTGTATAAGGCTCTAGACTTTGGTGCACATGAAGGAAGTGTGGGGATCGGGGCAGGGATCCTCCTGTATCAATACCACTACCCTCCAAGTGAGGGTGCGATAGCCGATGTGCTATATCCCCGTGGAATGAAACACCCACCTTTTGAGAGATGAGTGAGTGGTAGAGTGGGGTGTGCAATTGCACCTCTGGGTGGGAGGTGTCTTCTTCAATACCCTCACCCAACACATGGGTGTGAGTAGCAGATGTGGCTGCCCAGTGTCTACCTATGGGTAAGGGAGGACCGGTTAAAACCTCTGGTCCTATCTCACGCTCATTAATTCTTTTACTTCCCTCACTCAGCTCACTTTCTTCGACTATTGTGTCTCCCTCAATCCTTATGTCTACCTCACCATCAGGATGGTGGTCATCACCGGAGTCATCAGAGTATGTACCATACTCCTCTGAGGGTAAGAGTGTGGGACTCTGGTGTATATCATCTATGCGCAAGGTACGAGCTCCGGGGCGATCACCGTCACCGCATACACTACCCCCGTCATATCCCCCCAACACCTCATCCTCAAGCCCTTGGTCATCACCCCCAGGTGAGTGACTTCGCTCAGAACCCTCACCTTCTAATCTAGAGTTTGCCTCTTGGGTGCCAGTCTCCGATTCTGGAGCTTCTGGTAGAGGCGATAAACCTAAGTAACTACACACAATAGGTGACTGGTGATTTGCAGCGTCAAGAGGAGCTTGCGGTATAGCCATCGCCATCGGGACTTGCCGGTCCTTAAGTCCTGACATTGCCCGGTTTAGAGAGAAAGGTTCGTCGTGCCTTGGGATCTGAAGGTATCGCCGTAGGAGGTACGTCATACATGACGGTATGTTGTTCCCCCTTTGAACAAGCGTAGGCATAAGTATGAGGCATTGTGCCCCCTCGAAACAAGCGTATGCATATGTATGAGGACCTTGGGGTAGGAGGTACTTCATGGTTGGCATTGTTCCCCCCTCAAAACATGGGTAGGGATGAATTGTTCCCCCTCGGAACAAGCATAGGTAGACGTCTTGGAGTACGTCATAATAACTTTTTTTTTATAAAGACTTACCATTTTCTCCCATGAACAACCGTCGTACCGGAGACAGAAAGAGGGTGTGCCCCGGAATTGACCTACATTATACCTAGAAGAAAACAGTTAGTATTGAGGTTTATAGGCAAACATTATTTGAGGAGACTCTCACAGCATTGACTTGCACTCCTATGTACCAAGACCAAGGTGTTGGTATAAGGGAGTGCAACTCATTGGGTGAGTGTACGTGCAAGAGGATATGTACCATGACTTCTCACCACATAGGAGAGATGTGGTACTGGATGGGATTTGTAACATAAACATTTGAAAAAAAATTACAAGAGAAACAACATTTATTTAGGAGATCCTCACAGCATTGACATGCACATCTATTTATCGAGACCAAGGTGTCGGTATAGAGAGGTGCAATACATTGGGTGAGGGACAAGTATCCGATATGAAATACCATGAAGCCTTACCAACCACAAGATGTAATCCATGATATGACTTGAAGTGCAAAGGACATTGTGCACACGTGCATGGTTGAGTGTACAACACATACGACGCACATGACTCAAAAGAGGAAACACTCACCCGAACTCAAAGGATAATGGACATACCAAGCTCAAGGGTGAAATAACACACACTAGCCGAGCAACTCTCACGGTTAAGGCCGAGTGAGTGCTCAAGGCTGAAACACATGCACATACAATAGTCAACCACACTCCTAGATAACCACATGCACACATTTAAGCACATACACTTTACAAAAAATAAACCACACATAAGCACACATATAAGACACATAAAAAGAAGCACACATGAGAAACATACAAAACAAACCACACAAGAAAAAATAACATAACATAAAAAAAATAAACACACATGAACTAAACAAACACACACAAACACAATGACAGAGTAAACATGAACCATGCACACATAGAGGCATACACGCAAAACGCAACTCTTGAGCACAAAGAAAAAAAACAACGTTAAACCGGCCACTCAACAAGTTTGAGTTTGGAAATTAAAAAAGACTTGCAACCCGAAAAGCAATCCTAAACACTATGCAACCAAAAAAAATAACAAAAGAAAAATAAAATAACAAAAAAAACAAAAAACAAAAAAACTTAAATGTAGACAAAAAAACAAAATGAATATACATGGTTTGCTTTGATGACCATGAGAAATTAATAAAAAGAATGAAAAAAAAAGTTGTTTTCTTCCAAAGAACAGAAGACTGGAAGAACAAAAAAAATTTGATTTTTTCTTTTATAAGGCGAAAGGTGTGCTACTTCCATTTCTCTCACTCTCTTTCTAGACTTTTGCCAAAAACTTCACCATTTTACATCTGTTGACCAAAAAAAAAAGGCCGAAAGGCATGCTTGTTTTAAAAAGAAAAGGCTGAAAGAGGTTGCGTTCAATTACCAAAGGCCGAAAGGCCTTCATCCAATCACAAAGGCCGAAAGAATCACGTTTGGCCAAGGCCGGAAGGCGACGGCGGAGACTGGAATGCAACAGCCATGGCCGGAGGTCGAGCTAAGAAGGCCGGAACTTGAAAACCCGAAGGCCGGAACTTAAGCTGCTTGACAGAAGGCCGGATTCCGGCATGTCAGAAGGCCGGAAAACGCTTCTGTCAGAAAGCCGAAACTAAGGTTGGTGAAGGCCGGAATTCCAAAAAGAAACCATGGCCGAACTTGATGGTTCAAAGGCCGGAACTCACCGCGGAAGGCCGGAACTCACCGCGGAAGGCCGAAAGTAAGTTCATGTGGCGATGGCCGGAACTCCACGAGGCCACAACGCACAAAATCCATGGCCGGAATCCAAGGCTGGAACCTGATCTCCTGCGGCCGGATGTTTTGATCAACGGCCGAACAACCTTGGTCGCTGGCCGAAAAACACAAGGCTGAACACAAGGTAAAAGGCCGGAGTACCTGCGATAGGGACAAAGGCCGAATGGCCTGCTACAAGGGAAGGCCGAACGAGGGTTGCAAGGTCGGAAGTCCAACGGCCAAGGCCGGAACTCGACCTGAATCACGCGCCTAAGGGTCAAACTAGGAGAAAGATCGGAGAACGAAAATTTTAAAGGCCGGTCAACAAGTTTGACAAGGCCGAACGGCCGAAACACCTTCGCCCGGAAGTAGGCCGGAAATCAGAATGCTCGGATAAACTGCGGGAGGGCCGGATGAAACTTGGAAGGCTGGGTGGTGTGGGTGATAGGGAAGGCCGAATGGCTTCGAGGTTGGAAGAGACCGGCAGCCTGCGTGTGTGTGAAAGGCCGGATTGGGTGCACGTTTTACTTAAAGGCTGGAAGATGAGATGGTGAGGAGGGCGGTGGGGTTAAGGAGAAGAAGAAAACAAAAATTCCAAATGGGTGACACCATTCCAGTTGTAGAGATTATGAAGGTTTCTTGAAGACCATGAATCCATTAAAGAGGAAGAAGAATATAAAAAGAAATTTGGGGAAAACCGATGCAGAGGGAAAGATAAAAATAGAAGAAGAAGACAAAAGAGGAAAAAAAAAGATTATATAAAATACTATTTTTGATTTGTTAAAGAAAATTTAACAGTAATTCTTTTCTTTCTTTTTTTTTCGTTTTTTTTTAAAGAAAAAATGATTTTTTGAATTGATTTTTTTTATGTTATTATTTTTTTATTATTATTATTTTATATATATATATATTTGTTTTTTTTTTTAAAACAAATATGATTTTTTCTTTTCTTTTAAAATATGATTTTTTTAAAATAAATTTGATTTTTTTCCTTTTTAAAAAAAACCGAATTTATTTATTTATTATTATTATTTTTTTTGTATAAACAAAACCGAGCTCAAGGTTTTGCACCAAAGCTAGGCTCAAGGTTTTGCACGCGCCCGAGGTCAAGGCATAGATAGAATACCGAGCTCAAGGTGAAGATACAAAACCGAGCTCAAGGCAAAATGTAATAGCCGAACTTTTTTTTTAAACAAACCCAAGCTCAAGGCAAATGTCAAAGCCGAGCTCAAGGTAAAATGCAGATGATGTACTTGTTCCTCCTTGGATCATGCATAAGCAACGTTACCCCTTGGAACGTGTGAAGGTGGACAACGTTTCCCCTTGATGTGCATTGACAGGGAATGTTCCCCTCGACTTATGACCACTCACAACCAGATATACAAAACTTCCCATCATGTGTGACTCTTGAAGGGAGTGAGAAGTTCCCCTCGCCTGGTCATGTGTTTGGGTCACCCTGAGTCCATGACCTACACATGACTTGCCTGCAAAATCACAATCAAACAGGTTTAGGTACCCATTTGTAAATGGGTCCTTTAGGGTTAGGATCAATAGGGTTAGATACATGTTCCTGTTTGTTTTGAGGTGGAGATTTTTGTTTGGGTTTTGATTTAGGTTTCTTGTTATGAGTATGATGATAATCACGATTGTAGAATCCATGATAGTTAGGAGCACAATATCGATCATTCACAAAGGCATTTGCGCAGAAACCGAATCTAAAATGATTTTGACAATGAAAATTACTATTAAGACCATAGACAATGTGTTCACATCCATAAACTGGAAATAAAGGATGTGGTACATGACTATGAGTTCTATAAAATCCATCATTGAAAAATATTTTTTTCATGTTTCTAGTCTTATGTGCAAATGGCTTCGTACGACCGTCATCTTTAGTTCCATTCTCCTTTGAGTTACGCCTACCTTTTCTTGCATTTTGATATGTCCTATTTGAAGAAGCGTGATTAGTATCTTTACATGCATGAGAGGTAGTATGATTAGAAGCTTTGTTCCTCGGATGGGAGTTGTGTGATTGTTCCTTAGATTTAGACGACTTCTTGTTCTTACAAGAGCTTCTACGTTTCTTAGGAGCAGTCACATTGGAACGAGACGTACTCGCAACTTTAGACTCAGGGGTGACTATTGGAGTCTTCCCTTTGTCTTCCGAGTGGGTTTGACAGGAGTACGCGTTCCAGGTTTGGAGGTACTAGTTGATCTACCACCCTTACCAGCCATGTTGGAACAATCATCCGACACAATCTCAGAGATTTGTACCGTTGATCTGCGTGCGGAATATGTTAAGTCATCCATGTATGAAACAGTTGTGCAAATAGGAGACCTTAGTACAATTGAGTTTGTGTTTTGAGAATTTGTACGTGAAGGCCTGAACTCTATAGCATCAACATTCCATGCATGGTGATGATGAGGTGTATTACCACAAGTTCCAAATGAGGATTGATTGTCTCTTGGTGGACTCTTGGATTTGAGGGCAGTTTTAAGTTCACTGATTTTACTCAAGAACTAGTCTTTCTCCCTAAGGCTCATGCGCCTCTCATCCTCGAGTTCCTCCTCAAGTTTGGCAATCCTTTTTTCATAAAATGTTTTGTTATCTTTGTAAATCCTTTCAAGAATTGGAACCTCCTGATTCATCTCAGCCTCAGTGTAGCTAGGCGTGTAATCCTTTGACATAGGGATCTGACGCGTTGCATAACTGTTGTTGAGAGGAGTATAGTTAAAGGGAATTGAGTGTTTGTTTTTTCTATCTTTTTCTTTCTTCTCAATTTCCTTCAATTGCTCAGGATCATCAGACTCTTTCATAAAAACAATCTTATATCCACGACCCATGTACCTCATGTCATACATGGTAGGGGTCTTGGATATGGCACACTTAAGATAACATGGACTTTTGTATCCAATGCCTTCTTTAGGGTTATAATAATTGAACTCTTTAGGCTGGTTCATGTGGATGGTTTGATCGGTTTGACCTCTTTTCAGAAACTTATCCTCCATGTCTTTGATTTTCGCAAACAAGTTAGTTCTTTGAGCAAAAATGAATTCATACTTCTTTACATTCTCACTGCTCACTCTTTCAGCCTCATGAAGTCTCTTTTGTAAATCAGTGATATTAGCATTTAAGCTTGTGACTTTATCTTCAAGAGTTTTGTTTGCAAGGGTGAGCATGTTAACTTTGTCTTTTGAATAGGCTAATTCAATGTTGAATTTCACGACTAAGGCATGTTCACTAGCTAATTTGGATTCAGCAATTGTGGTTCGGTTATTCGCTTGTTTGATCTTATGTTCATACTCAGAAACCTTTTGAGCAAGATCTTTCAATTGATTTTCAAGTTCAATGTAAGGGTCAGGAAGTACCCCAGAAGATGACTCTGAATGGTCTGAGTTAAGGAAGTACCCCAGAAGATGACTCTGAATGGTCAAGTTCAATGTAAGGGTCATGGAGAACCGATGGTCGGGTATCGGACCCTATCGCAAGAGCGTCACGTGTGTTCATCGTGATGTTGATTGTGGATCTTAAACCACTAGTATGATCCAAGTGTGATGACACCGCAGGTGAGGTGCTATGTACCTTTGGAGACTAAGCAGGTGAGGTGCAATGTTAAGGTGCAGTGACTATGCAGGTGTTCCGGTATAACATGAGTTTATGCGGGTGTTCCGGTATAACAGGAGTATATGCGGGTGTCCTGGTACATGCGGGTGTCCTGGTACATGCAGGTGTCCTGGTACATGCAGGTGTCCTGGTATATGACAAGAGATACCACACAACGGATCAAGAGCAGTGGTAGGCTCTGATACCAATTGTAGGTTCCAAATCAACCTATATGATGAACACTTTAGATCTTAATGATGTATTCAAGTATAGCAAGATCTATGAGAGATGGATCATGAACATGATGATGATGCATGAACAATGTGTAAGAATGGTCATCAATGTATCAATCTCATATAATTCTCTCAAATGATGGAAGAGTGGAGAAAGGAGAGGAAACTACAAATGAAGTTCAAAGCTCCTATTTATACTACTCTATAAAAGGCTAAAAGGCTTTTAAATGGATGTGCCCTAAACATTGGGCCTAATCCACAATTACATAAAAAGAAAGTAACTTTAGATTAATTGCAAATTGACACAACTAACAAATATTTCTAACAATAAACAAAAAAAACTACGATTTTACATAAGAAAAAATGTGTTTTTTTGTTGGTTTCATCCAACCTTCTTACTCAAATGCTCTTCCACATGAATAATGAACTATCCCTAATTTAAAAACAATCAAAGATATATTCACAGTAAAAAAGGGGATTACCGACGGTCAAAAAGGTCAGAAAGTAGTCGAAATTTGGTTTTACAGGCGGTTTTTTGATGAATTAACCGTCGCTAAAAACCTGGTCGGTAAAAGTTACCGATGGTTTTTCCGACGGATTTTATCGAGTGTTTCATTTACCGATGGCTTTCCAATGACTTTTACCAACAGCTTTCCAACAGTTTCATTTACAGACGGGTTACCGGCGATTTTTTCGACTGTTTTTTTGCTTTTTTTCGTTACTTATTAAAAAAATAAAATATAAAAGATTAGTCAATCAACCATCAAAAAGCAATTGGTAATATACAATTTTTTAATATTGTTAGAGGCATTAGATCTTGTAGCAAACATCATAATCCACCTCTATACAGACAGAGGGTCTCACTTTCCTTTATAACAATTGGCGACCCTTGCAGATACTTCGCTTCACACCATAAAAAGATTGATGAAATGGTATGTGTTTTCTAAAGGCATGATGAGAAGTCTCCAAAATCTGCAGCATATGTATATGGACAATCGTGTAAAAATGCACCAACAGTTTTCATAGCGTATGTTTTTTTTAAACAAAACACCTACAAGTTTAATTGGCATGCAATGCCATGACCACCAAGACAACCACGGTTATTATACAACCTCCTAAAAGTTTATAACTCGTACAATCTTCATCTAAATCATTCATTGAGCCTATTTATATAGATTCTTATCGGTTCTCTAGATGTACTTACATGATTTCATCGAATTTCAACAACAAATGTCAATGCACATAATGATTTATGTAATGTATCGCATGAAAGCGATTCTTACATTAAACATTCATGAAACAATGTGCATTCCATGTTATAATAAGCATTTAATGAAAATAGAATGCATTATAGGTTGGATTAATGCATTCAATTACTAATAATTAATGAATCAAGTAATCAACCATACTGAATGCCTTAAAGTAAATGGTTTAAATAAAAATTGCATAGGTTATAACCTTTTAGTGGGTTGTATTAATTACTAAGATATTAAAAGTTCAAACAAAAGACATGGTGTCAATAAGTTGATAGATAAATACGTAAGTGAATCATTATGACTTACACTAGGTTTACAAAAGTATCAACAAGTATCTCAAACTTTTGGGTTTGAGAACTGCGAATAGTAAACTAGAAAAAAAATAATTAACTATCGAATATAAATATATTGTAAATCTGGGACACTAAATAATAATGATTGTAACTAAAAAATATAATTACTAAAAATAAATAAATACTAAAGGAAACTAGAAAAAGGATAATTAAAAGGAAAGCTTAATAAAATAAAATAAAAGCAAATATTGGAATGAGATATCAATAGTGGGACGGTGGCAAATTGAAATCAAAAGGAAACTCCATATAGGCTCCGTGGATGTATCGCAAAGCATAATCATCAAATAAGTATGTTAATTTTTTTTAAATAAAATAAAAAGGTTAAAAATTTTTAAACTTTTTTGACTCCAACTTTAACAAGTATTCTATTAGGCCATTCTTAATGGAGCGGTAGGGGCGCCGGTACCGTGGTAACACAGTCGTGGATGGTCGGTACCGAAACGGCAGGAAAGGGACCGACATCACCCTACCGTACTCTCTCCTACACTCCACCCCACCCCACCTTTCTTTCTATCTCTCCCTTCTTTCTCTCTCTTCTTTTCTTTTTCTTTTAGGGTGCGTTTGGTTCGCTGGAATCCTTGGGAATCTGAGGGAATTGGAATCCAATTTCCAGGGATTCTCATGTTTGGTTGGCTTTTGAGGATGGAATTGGAATCTGCATGAGGGAATGAAATCCCTCAGATAGGGGATTTTAGAATCCTTCAGCATATGGAAGGATTTCAAATTTCATAGACTTGGGAATTTGACAGATTACCTTTTTACCCCTCAAATCATTAATACCTTATAAGCACATATAATATATATATATATATAGAGGAAAGTTCAAATGTGAACCACTTTTTGGTTGTGAACGTGAGGACAACCAAGAGCGCGACACGTGGCGGATGACTAGGCGCCACGTAGGCTTTGAGTGTGGTTCCCCCCCCCCCCCTTAATTCAATTCCCTCCCCATGAATCGCGCCTAGTCATCCGCCATGGACTTGACGTGGCGCCTAGTCATCTGCCATGTGTCGCGCTCTCGGTTGTCCTCACGTTCACAACCAAAAAGTGGTTCACATTTGAACCCACCCCTACCTTTATATATATATTATATATATTATAATTTTTATATATAATAACTTATATACGATATTTAGTATATAATATTATATATACATATATATTATACAATATATATTAAATATTATTATTTACATAATACAATAATATATATAATACACATATGTCTATATATATATATATATATATAAAAATATTTAATTTATATATTATATATTTATTTGTTTATATATTATAATTTATACAAATATTTAGTTTATATATTATAAATTTATTTGTTATATATATTATAATTTATATATATAAGCTATATACAATATTTAATATTATATATACATATACATATATATTATATAAAATATATTAAATTTTATAGGTAATCTGTCAAATTCTCAAGTCTATGGAATTTGAAATCCTTCCATATGCTGAAGGATTCTAATGTCACATCCCGTTTTACTGTTATTATTATTATCATTATAATTATTATTATTATTAATATTATTATTAAAGTTATTATTGTTATAAAATTAGGGTTAGGGTTAGGGGTTTGCTTGAGGTACAAGAAAGAAAGGGAGGGCCCGTTAGTCTAGATAAAAACCCTAGGAGCGTAACCCTCGTCTCATTGTGCTTCTTGTCGAGAGAGAAAGCCGGAGAGAGGAGAGGTCGGGAGAATCGCCGGAGTCGTCGTCGCCGTCGTAAGGTAAAACCCCCCCCCCCCGGTACTCTTTGCGCCGCATCTTGGGTTGCCGCCGTCGCCGGCTTTGGCTGGTGGCGGTGGGCTGTCGTACGAGGACCGACCCCCCCGGGATCGATAGGCGGCCGGGCGGCGGTGGCTATACACGCCGCCGCTGCCATACATCGTTGAATGCGCGGCGGTGGTGGTGGTCTACGGCCGCTGCTGCCGTCGTGGCTCATGACGGTGGTGGTTGCGGTTTGTTCTCAGCGGCGGTGGCCCGGCGAGGGTGTAATACCGCTGCTGTTGCGTTCGTCCTCCGGCGGCGGTGGTGGCGACACCGCTGCCGCTGCTGTCGTGATGGTTATGATCGGGGGTGGCAGCGACACCACCCCACTGCTGCGCTTTTATCGAGCCGCGGTGGTGGCGGTTCACCCAAACGCAGCCGCCGTGGTTGCTATTGTTGTTGTTGTTGATTTCCGGCGACCCGCGGTGGCGGTGGCCTTGCGCCGTTGCTGCTGCGGCTGCCGTGTGTGTGTGTGTTTCGACGGTGGTGGCGGTACATAAGCCGCTGCCGTCGCTGCCGTGATTAGCGAACGGGGCCGGCGGTGGTGGTGGCCTTACGCCGCCGCTGCTGCCGGGGAATGGGTCAGCGGTGGTGGTGGCGGTGTACGCTGCTGCCGCCGTGGTTCGGGTCGCGATCCGTAGTCGCCCGCTAGTCGCGGCGGCTGCGGTGGTTTAATAATCCGGCCGGCGGTGATAGTGGTTATCCACGGTCGATGTCGTTAGAATCGATATTTGCTTGGGACGGCCTCGCGCCGCAAGAGTGTTGTATTTTTAGGTCACAAATAACCCCGTAGGGTTGGTTCGCGTTGTGGGTAGAATCTAAACTAGTGTATATATATTATGGTTTTCAGAGTTGCGGGAAAGGTTTGAGTTGACTTTTCGGTTGTGATTTCATCCGTGGTATATTGAGGTGAGTGGGTCTTACATGCGATATTCTATGATTTTATGTGTGAATGTATGCTATTAATGCTCTATGATGATATCTCGGGTTGCGTGATGACCCAACGGGCGGGAAACCGCGGTGGCCGGATTGTGTGATGGTCCGGAAACGGGAAACCGTTAAGCTGTTGATGTGGTTAATTGTATACGTGCATTTAATTATATAATATTGTATGTACCTTACTCACTAAGCTGTTGAGCTTACCCCTCGTGTTAAATATCTTTTTAGGTACGAGCTCCGGTGTTGATAAGGGCAAAGCTCCGGCTTGAGGGTTCCCGGCTGATGGCGTACTGATCCGATCATTATTCATAGTTGACTTTATTTTGGGGATTATTATGTTTGACTTGGTGTTTTTGTGAATTATTTATTTATTTACGATAAATGTGAAGTTTTATTTAAATTCTTATTTTAAAAATTTTCAAAGTGGGTTTGGGTGTTACAACTTGGTATCAGAGCCTAGGTTTAAGAGAATCAGCACACGCACTCGGGGGTGTGTGTGTGGATGGACTTAAACCAGGCGGTTGAAAATAATCGGATGAGATCGGAACGGCCAGCGGAACCGTCAAGACGGAGGTAAGCTTTAGTACCTTTAAATCATTATATGCACGTGTGTAGTATTAATTACATGTGATTGTGACGAGGATAAGATTAAATTGTGTTGTGATTTTATGTGCCTGTTAGTCAATAGGATTGGGTCTAAATAGGACGGTATCAAGACCAAACGTAAACACCTTGGTACGTCGGGGATGGGTCGTCGAGCATGTTCTTGTCTGATTGTTGCTCGGTGGTCTTGATCCGGCTACCATGCATGGTTGGTTATAGTAATACGGCGCCAATAATAGTGTTACTATAAACGCCTGTGTAGTGTTGGATTTGATTAAGTTCTGGAGACTTAAAACTTATTGATTACGGTTAGGGTGATAGCATGCTATGTGTAACGTATATATATATGTGGGACGGTCTGTTTTAGCATGCGCGATAACAACTAGCCTTAGGGTTAGCATGATCACTAATAGTAGGGTTATGTGTGAGTACCGTAATAGTGCTTAGTGACACTTCGATAGCTGTGAACTAAGATGTTTCTTGAACCTTCAGAATGGTGCAAACTAGGAGCCATACTGATGACGGTGAGGCCGGGCAATCCGACCAACATTGCTGCCCAAATCACTGAAACCCTGCAGCAAATGCTGCCGGGGCTGTTTAACCAGATGAGAGACGAGCTGATCCAAACCATGGACCAGCGCATTGATGTGGCCCTCACGGCCCGTAGCTTAGGTACTGGGAGCTCGAGTCAGTCCCAGCCTCGTGGGATTACTTTCAAGGATTTTATGGCGTGCCAACCGCCATTATTTGACGGGAAGAAGGATCCCGTGGCTTGTTACCGCTGGTACTCGGCGGTCGAGGGAGCTTTTCGCACTTGTGGGTGCCCTGATGGTTCGAAGGTTCTTTTCGCTGTGAACCTTCTTCGCGGAGCTGCAAAAGATTGGTGGGATCTGACTCTTAAGAAGTACACGGAGGCACAGATCACTGCGCTGACTTGGGGAGACTTCCGGGCCTTGTCCGACGAGGAGTTTGCACCTCGCATTGAAAAGGAGCGAATAGCATCGGAGTTCTTGAAGCTGACTCAGACGACGGAGTCGGTGAATGAGATCACTGCACAGTTTCTGGAGAAGCTGCTGTTCGTACCGGGGTACGCTAACGACGAATCGCTGAAGATGGCTCGTTATCTGGGAATGCTGAAGCCAGAACTCAAGAAGGCGGTGGCCACGGGGAGGTGTAAGACCCTCAGTGACATGCAGGAGATAGCGAGGTCTCAGGAGCTAGTCCTGGAGGAATTGCAGCAAGGGAAGAGGAAGGCAGAAGACCAGTCGGGACCAGCAAAGAAGTTCAAGGGAGCTAGGACTGATACCAGGAGCGGGACCCCGAGCTGCCCAAAGTGTGGGCGTTATCATCGGGGAGAGTGCAGGCCGCGGGAGTTGTCATGCTATAAATGTGGCAAGACGGGCCACCTGAGCAAGGATTGCAAGGAGACTGCAAGGATCTGCTTCAACTGTTATCAGCCGGGGCATATCAAGACTGAATGCCCTCAGCTGAAGAAGACGCCAGCTCTGGCACCTGCACCAGCGACGCTCATGATCACCGACGGTACTACTAAAGGGAAGAGCGGAGCTACTACTCGCGGGCGGGCCTTTCAAATGACTGCTGAGGAAGCGCAGACGGCGCCCGATGTGATTACAGGTTTTTCCTCGTTATATTTTCGTACGATTACTATTAGTAGCTTATTTTATGTGTTAGTGATAAGAATAGTGTATCTGCCGTTAAATGTGAACTTTAGGCATATTTCCTGTCAACTCGAAACCGGCGTTAGTACTTTTCGACACGGGGGCCACGTGGTCCTATGTGTCGCGTAGGTTCTGTAAGGACTTCCAGATCGAGCTCGGTAATCTGGATAGTCCTCAAGCAATCGACGTAGCAGCGGAAGAAGTACAGGTGGTCGAGCACGTGTACCGGGGATGCAGCATTGATATCTTTGGAGTTCGTTTCAGCATCAATCTCATCCCCATTCCCATGAACGGTGTGGACGTAGTTGTCGGAATTGATTGGATGTTTCCAAATCGGGCGACCACGGATGTTGCAGGGCAGTTTGTACGCATCCATAACCCAAGTGGGGGAGACCTGGTGGTGTACGGCAAGGGGAGAAGGGTATCTACATCCTTCTGTTCGATCGCGAAGGCTCGGAGATACATCCAGCGGGGGTGTACGGGGTTCTTGGTTTATGCTATGGCGGATCAGGCGAAGGAGAAAAAGCTGTCGGTAGCAGAGGTGCCAGTGGTCAGCGAGTTTCCAGACGTATTCCCTGAGGATCTGCCTGGCCTTCCACCTGACAGGCAGATCGAGTTCGGCATTGACCTGGTACCAGGAGCGGCTCCGATTGCACGAGCTCCTTACCGTCTGGCTCCGCCGGAGCTTCAGGAGTTATCGGAGCAGTTGCAGGAGCTCTCGGGGAAGGGGTTCATTCGCCCGAGCAGCTCACCGTGGGGAGCACCGATTCTGTTTGTGAAGAAGAAAGACGGGAGTCATCGTATGTGCATCGATTACCGTGGACTCAACAAGGTGACCATCAAGAATAGGTATCCTCTACCTAGAATTGATGATCTATTTGACCAGCTTCAGGGGGCGTCATGGTTTTCCAAGATCGATCTTCGGTCCGGGTATCACCAGCTGAAGGTGAAGGAAGCGGATGTCCACAAGACCGCTTTCCGCACCCGTTACGGCCACTTTGAGTTTTTGGTAATGCCGTTCGGGCTTACCAATGCTCCAGCAGCTTTCATGGACCTCATGAACCGGGTGTGCCGCCCGATGCTTGATCGGTCCGTGATCGTTTTCATCGACGATATTCTGATCTACTCGAAGACGAAGGAGGAGCATGTGATGCACCTGCGGGAGGTGCTTGAGGTGTTGAGGAGGGAGCGTCTCTACGCCAAATTCTCGAAATGCGCTTTCTGGTTGGAGGAGGTTCAGTTCTTGGGCCATATCATTAACCGGGAAGGCATCAAGGTGGATCCAGCAAAAATCGAAGCAGTTATGAATTGGGAAATTCCGAAGGCACCTACCGAGATCCGGAGTTTCCTGGGTTTAGCCGGCTACTACCGACGGTTCATCCAGGATTTCTCTAAGATTGCGGTACCCTTGACGCGTTTGACGAAGAAGAGTGAGCCGTACGTTTGGAGTTCTGAGCAGCAATTAGCTTTCGACACGCTGAGGCAGAAATTATGCGAGGCTCCGGTTCTTACTTTACCAGAGGGGTGGAAGACATGACGGTGTACTGCGACGCATCTCGTTTGGGTTTGGGTTGTGTTCTGATGCAGAGGGGGCGGGTGATAGCCTACGCTTCGAGGCAGCTGAAGCCTCACGAGGCTAACTACCCCACGCACGACCTTGAGCTTGCGGCGGTGGTTTTTGCCCTCAAGTTATGGAGGCACTATCTGTACGGGGTGAAGTGCACCATCTTCTCGGACCACCGGAGCTTGAGGTACTTCTTAGAGCAGCCGAATCTAAACATGCGGCAGCGGAGGTGGCTTGACGTAGTCAAGGACTACGATTGCGAGATTCTCTATCATCCAGGCAAGGCCAATGTGGTTGCTGACGCTTTGAGCAGGAAGACGGAGCATGCACCGCTTCGTATCTCTCACCTGAAGATGGCGGTGACTACCTCCTTTGTGGACTTGGTTCTGCGGGCCCAAGAGGAGGCTAGTCGGGAGGAGAACCAGAATGGAGAGCGGATTCGGGGGCAGATGGCCGCGTTGGTCAGAGATAGTCGAGGGTTGCTGACTAGATACGGCAGAGTGTGGGTTCCTCGGGCGGGCACGGCGCGTCAGACCTTGCTTGAGGAAGCCCATAAGTCTAGGTTCTCGATTCATCCGGGAGCTACTAAGATGTATCGGGATCTTCGGACGGGTTACTGGTGGCCAGGGATGAAGAGAGACGTGGCTCGGTATGTGGAGTCGTGTTTGACCTGTCTAAAGGTCAAGGCTGAGCATCAGAAGCCTCACGGCAAGATGCGGCCTCTTGAGATTCCCGAGTGGAAGTGGGAAAACCTCACTATGGATCTGATCACCAAGCTTCCGAAAACCCCTCGGAAGTTTGATGCGATTTGGGTCATAGTGGATCGGTTGACCAAGAGTGCTATCTTCCTTCCTATTCGGGAGAGTTCGACTGCAGAGCAGCTGGCGAAGATCTACGTGGACGAGGTGGTGTCGAGGCACGGGGTGCCGGTATCGATTATCTCGGACCGGGACGTGCGTTTCACTTCTCGGTTCTGGGAGAGATTTCATTCAGAGTTGGGTACTAGGTTGCATTTTAGCACCGCGTACCATCCGCAGACAGACGGTCAGAGTGAGCGGACGATTCAGACCTTGGAGGACATGCTACGAGCTTGCGTTCTGGACTTCGGTGGCTGTTGGGATACGTATCTGCCTCTGGCGGAGTTCTCGTATAACAACAGTTACCATTCTAGCATCGGGATGCCACCTTTTGAGATGCTTTACGGAAGGAGATGTCGTACTCCTATCTGTTGGGGCGAGGTAGGACAACGCGTTCTTGGTAGCACTGAGGTGGTCCAGAGGACTACGGAGGATATTCAGAGGATCCGGGAGCGGTTACGGACGGCTCAGAGTCGACAGAAGAGTTACGCGGATCGACGGAGATCGAGCTTGGAGTTCCAGGTGGGAGACCGAGTTCTACTCAAGGTTTCTCCTTGGAAGGGAGTGATCCGGTTCCGGAAGAGAGGCAAGCTGGGGCCTCGTTACATCGGACCGTTCACCGTTCTTGCGCGTGTTGGGAAGGTGGCTTATCGTTTAGAATTGCCCGCGGTACTAGGCCAGATCCACAGCACTTTTCACGTTTCGCAGTTGCGTAAGTGCCTCGCCGACGAGACGGCTCATATTCCTTTAGACGATATTCAGGTGGACGAGAGCCTGAATTACGTCGAGAGGCCGGTAGCAGTGATAGACCGGAAGGTGAAGAGGTTGCGACGCAGGGAGATCGGAATCGTGAAGGTGCAGTGGCAGCATCGGAAAGGTTCCGAATGGACCTGGGAACCAGAGACAGAGATGCGAGAGCACTACCCAGAGTTGTTCTCAAACTGATTTCGAGGACGAAATCCTTGTAAGTGGGGGAGAGTTGTCACATCCCGTTTTACTGTTATTATTATTATCATTATAATTATTATTATTATTAATATTATTATTAAAGTTATTATTGTTATAAAATTAGGGTTAGGGTTAGGGGTTTGCTTGAGGTACAAGAAAGAAAGGAGAGGCCCGTTAGTCTAGATAAAAACCCTAGGAGCGTAACCCTCGTCTCATTGTGCTTCTTGTCGAGAGAGAAAGCCGGAGAGAGGAGAGGTCGGGAGAATCGCCGGAGTCGTCGTCGCCGTCGTAAGGTAAACCCCCCCCCCCCCGGTACTCTTTGCGCCGCATCTTGGGTTGCCGCCGTCGCCGGCTTTGGCTGGTGGCGGTGGGCTGTCGTACGAGGACCGACCCCCCCGGGATCGATAGGCGGCCGGGCGGCGGTGGCTATACACGCCGCCGCTGCCATACATCGTTGAATGCGCGGCGGTGGTGGTGGTCTACGGCCGCTGCTGCCGTCGTGGCTCATGACGGTGGTGGTTGCGGTTTGTTCTCAGCGGCGGTGGCCCGGCGAGGGTGTAATACCGCTGCTGTTGCGTTCGTCCTCCGGCGGCGGTGGTGGCGACACCGCTGCCGCTGCTGTCGTTATGGTTATGATCGGGGGTGGCAGCGACACCACCCCACTGCTGCGCTTTTATCGAGCCGCGGTGGTGGCGGTTCACCCAAACGCAGCCGCCGTGGTTGCTATTGTTGTTGTTGTTGATTTCCGGCGACCCGCGGTGGCGGTGGCCTTGCGCCGTTGCTGCTGCGGCTGCCGTGTGTGTGTGTGTGTTTCGACGGTGGTGGCGGTACATAAGCCGCTGCCGTCGCTGCCGTGATTAGCGAACGGGGCCGGCGGTGGTGGTGGCCTTACGCCGCCGCTGCTGCCGGGGAATGGGTCAGCGGTGGTGGTGGCGGTGTACGCTGCTGCCGCCGTGGTTCGGGTCGCGATCCGTAGTCGCCCGCTAGTCGCGGCGGCTGCGGTGGTTTAATAATCCGGCCGGCGGTGATAGTGGTTATCCACGGTCGATGTCGTTAGAATCGATATTTGCTTGGGACGGCCTCGCGCCGCAAGAGTGTTGTATTTTTAGGTCACAAATAACCCCGTAGGGTTGGTTCGCGTTGTGGGTAGAATCTAAACTAGTGTATATATATTATGGTTTTCAGAGTTGCGGGAAAGGTTTGAGTTGACTTTTCGGTTGTGATTTCATCCGTGGTATATTGAGGTGAGTGGGTCTTACATGCGATATTCTATGATTTTATGTGTGAATGTATGCTATTAATGCTCTATGATGATATCTCGGGTTGCGTGATGACCCAACGGGCGGGAAACCGCGGTGGCCGGATTGTGTGATGGTCCGGAAACGGGAAACCGTTAAGCTGTTGATGTGGTTAATTGTATACGTGCATTTAATTATATAATATTGTATGTACCTTACTCACTAAGCTGTTGAGCTTACCCCTCGTGTTAAATATCTTTTTAGGTACGAGCTCCGGTGTTGATAAGGGCAAAGCTCCGGCTTGAGGGTTCCCGGCTGATGGCGTACTGATCCGATCATTATTCATAGTTGACTTTATTTTGGGGATTATTATGTTTGACTTGGTGTTTTTGTGAATTATTTATTTATTTACGATAAATGTGAAGTTTTATTTAAATTCTTATTTTAAAAATTTTCAAAGTGGGTTTGGGTGTTACATCTAAAATCCCTTATCTGAGGGATTTCATTCCCTCTTGCAGATTCCAATTTCATCCTCAAAAGCCAACCAAACATGGGAATCCCTGGGAATTGGATTCCAATTCCCTCAGATTCCCAAGGATTCCAGCGAACCAAACGCGCCCTTAGAGAATTTTCTTTTAAAATCTTGAGCTTTTCTAACTCAAGTTATTCAAAGTTGTTTATGAACCTTATTATTTAAATGAAAAAGTATAATGATTTTTTTATTTAAAATTTATTTGGTAAAAGAAAATTGTGTATTAGATTTTTTTTTAACTTTTCTGAATTCAAAATAAAAAAAACTGTTGGGAAAGTTAACCTTTCTTAGGCCATCCTTAACCGTACCCCTCATACCTCTCATTTTTGCTGCCACATCAGCGCCAAATCAGCTTTACCAACACTTTACCAACACAATACCAATCCATCCTTAACCATACCAATACAATACCCCTCTAATTAATTGGAAAAAAAATAGAAAGAGAGAGAGAGAGAGAGAGAGAGAGAGAGAGAGAGAGAAGAGAGAGATGGGGGTAGGGGGTGGGGTGGTTCGCCAAATTCAATCGGCAGCTGGGCACCGTGGTAAGTACCGGCCTCATCTCTGCCGGCCTCCTACCGATCAAAGACGGTGGTGTTACCGTCGGTACCTCCATGGTACCGACCCTCTCCCGACCCGGCTAATGATGGCCTTAGCAAAATTTAAATCTTATTTCTTCTTTTTATATTCTTTGAAGAACATGTCAAAAATGCTTAAATAAAATTAATCTACAAACACACTTATGTATGATTAAATAAAAAGTTGTTGAAAGACATGTTTAATATTGCTTTGTATAGGGATGAGATCAGGCCGGGATCGAAACCGAATTGGTTGGTACCGAAATTTTATGGGACTTAAAAATAGGACCAAAAACCGAATATGTATCGGTTCGTTTCAGTATCGGGACGGGAAATTCGGTACTAGGACCACTTACCAAAATATTTTCATAAAGATTTAGATTGTTTTAAAACCAATCCAAAACAATCAAAAGTTCAATAATCAAATGTATGTCGCTAGTGGCAGATCCAATACAATTTTGATTTATTCAGTTTTCGACTTAAACACTTCACTTTAATCAAATAATTATAACTTATTCAGTTCGGTTTTCGATAATCTTTTACCAGTTTGGATTATTTCGATTAGCAAATGAACACATTACACATTAATAGTAGTTAGTGGCAATATCTCAATAATTTAGATTCAGTTAGAAATAAATCCTTAGCATTATAACAAACAAATTAAGAGATACATGATTTTAAGCTGGTTAAGACTTATAAGATGAAAATTAAAGTTTATTTGATTCTTAAAATTAATAACTTCTTGTAATAACAATTGAAAATAGATGACAAGAATTGAATTTGAGGCCTCACGTTTAAATTATTAGGGGCCTAATTCATAATTTTTGGTTTAAAAATACAATTAATCCTAAAACTCAATGTTTTAGTGGGTGATTTTGGAGGGTTTTTGCTGGGGTCTATGCCCCTACCCCTTAGTTATATATCCATCCGCCTCTAATGCTAGGTACCAACTTTTTGATGGTTATGTAAGAGAACCTGTTTTATCGATATTTATGGAGAATATTTAAGTAGTTCTAAGATGATATATCTTGATTAAAAAAATATAAAATTTATTTATTTCGGAAATAATATCATATTTAAAAAAAATGTTGTTCGATCGTAAATATTCCGATTTAAATACATGACATCTGTTTGGGTTTGATATGACCAGTGGTTCCAAAAAATGGCTGGTCCCTAATTTTGGTATCGGTTTGGGTTTGATACGACATTGGTTCCAAAAAAAATGGTTGGTCCCTAATTTCGTGAGTTAGTTGTATGAAATAATTCGTATGATTCATGCCTTTAATTGCCACGTCATGGTTTGCGTTTTTATGTCTTTATATTAAATCATGCCGCTTTATACCTTTAATATTTAATGGGTTGTTTGGTGTCTTACGGAAAAAAATAACGTATATTAATTGATAGGCTATCTATATTATAACAGATCATGTTTAGTATTCTTATATATTATTAATTATTAAAATATGTAAAAGTAGTTTACAAATTAACTGGGAGTTTTGGTCTTGAATTGATGTGAAAGATATATTATTGCAAAATTAATGTGATACTTCAGAAAGAAATTAAATTTGATCCTATATATTGATGCAGACTATAACAGGTTTATGCTATATATGTACCCTAAAATTTTACGAGATTTAAGCTAATCGAAAGTTTTGAAATAATCTTAGAGCATCTCCAACAGCATCTCCAAAATGGAGAAAAGTAGGGAAAATGGAGATTTTGGGGTATTTTAGTGCTCCAACAGCTTCTCCAAACCTATCCCCAAAATGGAGAAAGTTGGAGAGAGAAGATTTTTTTCTCCATATTTGGAGATCACTCCAAATATGATTATACTTTGAAACAACCAATGAAAATCCATGAAAAATAATAATTGAGAGAGAGAAACAATTTTTTAATTGATTGATAAATATTTTAATACAAAAGTCAATGTTGAAATCTCTAAAATGGGGAAGCTGTTGGAGATGGAAGGCATGGCGGCACCGAACCTCTCGAACGACTATCACTGAACACACTCACGCACGCACGCCTCCCAGGCGGTATCGGGCATCCAACTGGGCAGCCCCCTAGTCCGCCTTGTCCCGACCCAGCTTACACTGGGCATATTCCCAGCCAAAGTCTATGACTTTTTTGGGCTGGGGCGCGATCCAGTCTATGACTGAACCACTAAGGACTGGGTACTCCTCAAGGACTCAATTGCTCCCCCATGGATTCGAACCCGGGTCTCCCCAAGGATGTTACTGCCCATGGGAAACCAATTGAGCTAGCCTTGATTTGTTATAAAAATACATAATTTGATGATGTCATCATGTATTTCTTCTGTATTTTTTTCTTTTCTTAATATCGTATTAATACTGTATAAATACCATATTTGGAACGAACAAATACGGAAAAATTATCTTTCAAAATTAACCTACGTGAATTACTCATTAATTTATTAATTTCAGTTTTATAATTTACTTTTTCTATTCTTAGAATTACTTGATTAAATTACCTTTTATCCTTTAGTTTTTCATTTTTCAATTTACATTCTTATCATATTAACATAAATAATATTTATGAACTAAAATGTATTAAAATTTTTGTTTTTCTTTTTAATAAATTACACCATTATATTCGTCTTAACAATATCTTCAAAATGAGTCTAATATTGAGTGTTTTTAAGTTAATTATATTATTTTTAATTTAAAGATATTATTTTTCTAATATTGAGTCTAATATCGAAATTTAAAGACTCTGTCTTTTTCATTGTCAAATATTTTTAGCAAATATTTCAAGAATTCTTGAAATAATTTTTTAACAAATTATATCATTATAATCATAAAATCAAAACCTTCAAAATGAGTTCAAATGTTATGAGTTTTAAGATCTACTATCGAGCGAATTTATTTCAGTGTTTTTGATCAGTTGACCTTGAACTTTATACATAAGTTCAATTGTTTATGTATAACTTAATATGTATAATTTATATATATTTTTTAGTTTTTCGCGGGTACGTATCTAGTATATATTTAAACGGTTGTTATACAAATTTGAGCAAAAGGCTTTATATTTATGTAATATAGCAATTAATGATAATTCCAATATAGTCTTATTATGCTTGCAAGTATATATATGCATACGTGCTTACATCTATTTGATTTTTTTAATATATGGAAGTCTCAAACGGCATTGTCCTTGTTTTAAAGCATGCATATATATATGAAAAGAAATTTTTAGAATTCAAAACTGGGGTGGTCATTATCCACAAAACCCAATATTATAAGTATGAAATTCAAGTGAAAGCTATACTATCAACTCAGCTCCCATCATATATATATGTAGTCATCTTAATTAGTAACATATATAAACACAAATTAAGATAGGCATACATACATACATACAGAGATGGCGAGTCTGCAGCATGAATCACGAACAATCGGAGGCAGCAACCGTGTTTCAGCTGTCGATCTTACTTCTATTGTTAATAGTAAAGATTACGATCATAAAGACGTAAATGATGATCAGGTCTCCATCATTCAAATATTTGTTACCCTGCACATATATAATTTTAAAAGAGTTAAAAATCTCTGTTTGTTTTCCTATTCAAGATCCATGGTTTTGATCTTATATCTGTTGTTAACAGTTCATCTGATTTTTACTTTTGAAAATTACAATCTTTAGAAACCTGGATGGAGAAGTTTTCTATCATTTGTTGGCCCTGGTTTCCTAGTTTCGTTGGCTTATCTTGATCCTGGAAATAGTAAGTCTTGATTTCTCTCTCTCTCTCTCTCTCTCTAGAGAGAAAAGTTCAAATACAAACCACTTTTTGGTTGTGAACGTGAGGACAGTCGACAGCACGACGCGTGACAAAAATTCAGACTGACACGCACGACTTAAGCCCGCGACTTAGCCTTATTCATTATGAATAACGCTATATTCATAATGAATAAGGCTAAGTCGCAGGCTTTATGCACACAAGTCGCGCGTGTTATTCTGAATTTTTTGCGACTAAGCTTTATTCAGACTGAATAAATACTGAATAACGTTTTATTCAGTCTGAATAATAGTGTTATTCATTATGAGTAAAGCTTAGTCGCAGAAAATTCAGACTGATACGTGGTACGCTCTGGGCTGTCCTCATGTTCACAGCCAAAAATTGGTTTGTATTTGAACCCACCCCTGTATATATATATAATATATATAGGGTCAGGTTCATGTGAGAACAAACTGTTTTTGTGAGACTGATGAGACCAAGATTTCTTAAAGCTTCATAGCAATACATTGTAAAAGTAAAAAAATCAAAACCTTCACAGCAAAAACATTGTGAAGATTAACTTCAAAGTGTTTTGCTGTGAAGCTTCAAGCGTAAAATCTTGGTCTGACCTTCTCAAGAATACAGCTTAGCCTCACGTGATCCCAAATCTATATATATATATACACACACACGCAGAGATAGTAAGTCTTGAATTTCTTTTTCTATGCAGTGGAAACTGATTTACAAGCAGGAGCGGACCACAGATACGAGGTAAACGTTCATACCAAGAACAACCATACTTATACTTGAATAAAAACACAATTTTGAGCATCTAGAAAATGTCTATTTCAGCTACTTTGGGTGATACTAATCGGGTTAATCTTCGCACTTGTGATTCAATCTCTTGCTGCAAATCTTGGTGTAAGCACGGGTAAGACAATTAATCAATCATATCCCATGAGTTAATTAGTTTAGTTATTTATATATTGGAAATGAAAATAAATATCTAAAATCATTGATCTTTAATTAATTCTTTTTCTCCTTAATTTTAGGGAAGCATTTATCAGAGTTATGCAAAGCTGAGTACCCCATTTTTGTCAAGTATTGCTTGTGGCTGCTGGCTGAGATTGCAGTCATAGCAGCAGATATTCCAGAAGGCATGGATTTTTTAAACTTATCTATGAAACCAATCATATATATGTTTAATTAATTAACTGTTTTATTTCTGTATGTATGTATGTTTTTTATAATAGAATTATTAAGTTTTAATTCCCTTTGATGTTGGCATGCAGTGATTGGGACCGCTTTTGCACTTAATATCTTATTCAAGATTCCGGTTTGGGTTGGAGTTCTTCTCACTGGTTTCAGCACCCTCCTCCTTCTTGGACTCCAAAAATATGGGGTAATTAAGCTTTTTCATAAGTCATAGCGTATCAAATTAAATCCGATTGGTGAATATTAATTTTGATCAATCTTCTGAATAAAGGTTGAATTAATTAGGTTCAGGTTAACTAGAAACCAAGTTGGTTTTCGTGAGATTGCTAAGACCAATATTTTACACTCGAAACCTCACAGTAAACACTGTGAAGGTAAAAAAAATCCGAACGTTCACAGCAAAAACTTTGTGAAGGTTTTTGCTGTGAAGTTTCAAGTGTAAAATTTTGGTCACACCGGTCTCGCAAAAACAGTTTGGTCTCGCATGATCCCAAGTCTTCATAAATATATATAGATATGTTTTTGAGCTCTAACTTACCAGTGCGTGTGTGTATATATATATACTATAGGTGAGAAAGCTGGAAATATTGATAGCCATTCTGGTATTTGTGATGGCTGGTTGTTTCTTTGGAGAAATGAGCTACGTGAAACCGCCAGCTGGTGATGTGCTAAAGGGAATGTTCATTCCAAAACTTAGCGGCCATGGCGCCACCGGAGATGCCATTGCACTACTTGGTGCACTTGTCATGCCGTATGATATATCATCCAAAAAAACTTCATTAATATATTCATATATATATGTGTGTGTGTGTGTGATTCGCGCTCTAATTAATAATATCCATTTGATCTCCTAAATATTAATAGGCATAATCTCTTTCTCCATTCGGCTCTTGTTCTTTCTCGCAAGATACCAAATTCAGTTCGTGGCATCAATGTAAGTCCGTAAACAACCGAAATAGAATCATCCAACATCAAGTTCTTGTAATTTCTTCATGGATGGATAATTAATTAATAATGTTTTGAATTACAGGATGCTTGCAGATACTTCCTAATAGAGAGTGGGATTGCTCTATTTGTAGCATTCTTGATCAATGTCTCAATGATATCTGTTTCTGGCACGGTTTGCTCGGCCGAAAACCTATCAACTGACGCAAAGAATCGTTGCAGTGATCTTAACCTTAACTCCGCTTCATTTCTTCTTCAAGTACGGTTAATTAGATTTATTATAACTATTAATTATGCCAACAAAAAATTGAACTCATAAATTTTCTACACATGCAGAATGTCTTGGGGAAGTCCAGCTCCACTCTTTACGGAATCGCACTGCTAGCATCAGGCCAGAGCTCAACGATCACAGGCACATATGCAGGCCAGTTTATTATGCAGGTTACAAGACTTCAATTCAAAACCCTATTTATTAATTAGTGACATCTTTTTTCTTCATAGAATGGTTAATAAGTACTAATTAATAGCTGCAAGATTCTATTGCTTTTATAGGGTTTCTTGGACCTAAAGATGAGAAAATGGCTCAGGAACTTGATAACAAGGTGCATTGCGATCACGCCCAGTCTAATAGTGTCAATAATTGGTGGCTCGTCTGGAGCTGGACGACTGATTATCATTGCATCGGTCTGTATCGCTATCTATCTAGCTTTCAACTTAATTTTCTACTATAATTAATTACACTACTAGCTCTATGGATGTTTTTATCTGAAGTATATTATTGATATTTTGCAGATGATCCTGTCCTTTGAACTTCCATTTGCACTCATTCCACTCCTCAAGTTCAGTAGCTCTGCTACCAAAATGGGGCCTCATAAAAACTCAAGAATTGTGAGTTATAATAATTAATGTTGTAATTCTCATTGATTAATTTGTTCTAAGTTACATATATAGATTAGATTACTAGATCTCTTGAACTCTTGAAGAGAGAACTATATGATGAAATTAATTAATTCTGGTTGTTTTCCTTAATTCACAGATCATTATTTTCTCGTGGGCATTAGGACTTGGAATCATCGGCATTAACATCTATTACTTGAGCACAGCATTTGTGGATTGGCTAATCCATAGCACATGGCCAAAAGTTGCGAATGTGTTCGTTGGGATGCTAGTGTTCCCCGTGATGGCCATCTACATTATCTCGGTCATCTATCTTATGTTTCGTAAAGATGTTGTGGTAACGTTCATCGACCCACCAAAATCCCAAGATATCATGGAAGGTGGTGTTGATACAAGGTTCACCAACGCTCCTTACCGGGAGGATCTTGCTGATATCCCATTGCCACAATAGAGGAACTGAAACATTTCAAGTGGATTATAAGACATAAGTTGATGTCTACCTGATAACACCTTCATACGTGCATATAGATATTTGGACTAAGGGTTGTTTGTTTTTTCTTTAAATTAAGACTTGTGTGGGACTTAAACATATGTCCAAGCTAGTGTGTTGATTGTTTTTTGTGTGCTAAATAAACACTCTCAACACTAAATTACCATTTTATCCTTATATTAACCATTTACCATTGCTTTTCAAGACACTTGGATGGTATCCATATATGTTGTTTTCGTTGTTGGTGAGATTGTCTTTCACAAAAGGTTTGTTATAGAATGGAAATCCTATGGAGATTATTGAGTGTTGGTTTGTTAATTATAAAAAGTTTACATCCATCTCCAACACCTTTTCTATTTTGGAGACTTCTACGTCAATTATAATAATGTTAAAATATTTTACTCGGCTCATGTATTAAAAAAATTATTTCTCCCTCCAAATTCAATTATTATTTTTAAAATTTCTTATTATTTCAAATCGAAATAATTTTTGGTGTTATCTTTATGTTTGGAGGAGAAAGCTACTATATATACACTACAACCAAATGGACATTTAGGGGCTGTTTGTTTTTCAAAAATCTTCACTGAATATCACTGAAATCTGATTCGGTCAGATTTTTTCCAATTCAGATTGTTTGTTTTTTTTAAGAGTTCAGAGGGTGTTCAGTCTGAAATATCCCTGAAAATTTCAGTGACAAACTAAAATCTGAAAACTTCAGATCGTTGCTCTGTTTTGCGTCATCTTGTTTCCCATGTCGCTCAAGTTCAAATCATCGATCTGCAAATCGATCTCAACCTAGATCGATACTGAATCGAATCGATTTCGTCCCTATGGCCTTGCTCGACCTTGCGGTTCATCGTTGTACCTCCATGGATCAAAAGAAACTCGAGGGGTTTGAAGTTCGTTTGGTGAAGAAGATGGCAATGGCGGTGGAGAAGAAGAAGAAGCAACGAAGAGGTAGAATAATGAACAGAGGTTGATAAAGAAAATAGCTTTCATGGTGGTTGTGTTGATAAAGAAGATAAACTCCCATGGATGGCGGCTGTGTTTTGGTTTGGAGAAGGAAGGCTTTAGGGTTTGGTTGACAAAAGATAAGGGCTTTATATTTATATTTTAAAAAAACTAAAAGGAACCTTGTTTTATTTTATTGTTATTTCTTTTTATAATTAGACTTCAGACATTAATAAAAACAAACAATTTAATGGACTCAGATTTCAGATTTCAACACCAATTCTTAAAATTCAGAGGTGAAATTAGACTTCAGACTTTAGACCTCTTAAAAAACAAACAGCCCCTTAGTGACTGACACTTTTAGGGACGGAATCCTATAAGCGTAGCTAAATGTAGTTTTGGAACTTTTACCTACGGAAAATGAAAAGTAGGCAAAAGTTATAAAGAATTAAAAGATAAAATAAATAAAAAGTTCTTAGCTATTATATTATTTATTTGTTATTAAAAAAAAGAAACCCTAGCTGCTCCGTTCCCGCACGCCTTTTTTCACAACAAACCCTAGCCGCTCCAGAGCTCCACGCCTTCTTGGTTGCTCATCTTCAACCTCTCGCCGCCGGCCACCTCTCGCCGGCGCCGATCATCTTCGACCTCTCGCCGCCGCTAGATTCTCTACCACAGGTATCGATTTCTTTTGTTTTTAAAAGAAAAGAGATTTGAATCGATTTGAATATGTTTTAAGCGATTTGAATCGATTTTAATAAGAGATTTGAGTCAATTTGAATCGATTTTAAGCAAAGAGAAATCTATTCGGTTTCGATTTGGATAAGTTTTAAGCGATTTGAATCGATTTTGGAACTAGTTCAATCTGATTTGATTCGATTCAACTCGTTTTCTCAAAAGTTCTATCAATCTATATTGTTTATCATCAATTAAGTTCATAATTAATCATCGATTTCTTTATAGTTAACACATACATGAAGGCAAAACAACTGATTTTAAATAATCAAGCGTCTGTCTGGAAATACAAAAGTTTGAGTCTTATTTTGACAATCTTCGTCCATGGATGCCATAAACAACAATTTACGAGTATTTCTAATTGACCGAGATTACATAGTCTACACTCTAAACTTCACAAAAGTCTTCAGTTGTTGCCATTGAATTGCTTTCTAATACAATTTACAGCTACTCCAATAAGGTTTATTAGATGCATAGTACCATTCAAGCAACTGGAGTTTAGGAATTGGGGAATTTGTTTAATTAATGGAAATTTGGTATCACAAGAGTTCAAATTGCATTTGGTTTAGATGATGAGTAGACCAGTTCATGAATAGTTGAAAAAGAGGATTAATATGAAGAAACATATTTTGAGCATAACAATTATATAGATTGAGATTTTGTTTTTAGCAATGTAAAAGCTTAGAGAATTTAGGATTTTTTTTTTTGTTTTTTACCAAACTTAAGAGGATTCCATAAACTGTTATGATAGTCTTCTGCTTGTTTTTGCAACCTGGAAACGGATAATGTAACTTCAAAAAAAATTTCTATCTTCAAATACTGTGTGAATGGAAGCTGATTGGTGGAATTGGGTTTCTCCATCAGAAAGTCTCTCCATTATCATCTTTATCTGTAACAATCACCCCTCTCTATTATTTTACATCATTCTATTAGAATCTGATATATGGATTTCTTTGACTTTTGACTCTAATGCACTTTGTGTTTGTCATAGGCATTTTTGACCAACAACAATACTGCTTCAATTAATCGTGTAACATGGAACCCTGATGGAACACCGTTTGGTAATATTGATAATTTGTCTTTCTTTCAGTTACATGCATTAGAGCATCTCCAATGGGTAACACTATTTTTTACATCAAATGTCAAAAGTAGTGTAAAAAATAGTGTAAGATTTAGTGTTAGTAGTAAATCTTCTTCAATGGGTAACACTATTTTTTACACCAAATCCTTTTACATAGAAAAGTAGTGTTAAAAATAGTGTAAAAAATAGTGTTACACCAAATATAGTGTGATACTATTCATCACACTAAATTTAGTGTGAAAAATAGTGACCCCATTGGAGATGTGAATAGTAATATTTACACCAAATTTAGTGTTTAGTGTCAGATTTGGTGACCCCATTGGAGATGGTCTTAGCAAGTATTGCCTTACTGTAACCATTAAGTTGAAGTTATGTGAGACATGCATCCTTATCATGGGACCTTCATATAGGTGTTGCATACTCAAAGCACATTGTGCAGATATACTCTTATCATGGCGGTGATGATCTGCGAAACCACCCAGAGGTTTGTGTGTGCTTTCACCATCTCCTTTATTCCACATATTTTTACCTCTTTAGTTTATGTGGCGACAGTAGCCGTTTTTCTATTAGATTCCTATGATTCATATGAGCAGCGATTTACTTGTTCTGGTTGTACAGATTGAGGCGCATGGTGGCCCTGTTAATGATCTCGCTTTCTCTTACCCAAACAAACAACTTTGCATTGTAACATGTGGAGAGGATATATTAATAAAGGTTTGTCTTTTGCAGTGTTGATTTCTTACCCAAACAAACAACTTTTGAACCGTGTTTCTTATAATGTGTGGGATGTAGTAACAGGGGCAAAACAATATACATTTGAGGGTCATGAATCGCATGTTTGCATTTCAAGGAGAATATTAAGGTATAATAAAACTCTAGACATGATGATCTAATAAATTAGCTCTGCTCTCCCGATTTCATGCTCATGCATAATTTAGGACACTTGATCAATCCCTTAAAACACAAAGATTGTGCTACTTATCATACAGTATCCTTCTGTATATCCACAGTGCATCCATTCATATAAAGTGTGTTAGAAAAAGTTGAAGTGAATCAACATCTCAATTCATGATTAATGATTAGTAAAGAAATTCTTAATCCAGTTCATATATCGACTATTATGCTGATAAACAATATTTGCCCTTTCTGATGCATCTAATACCAGCCTCTAGCCCACTAGTTTGTTTATCTTAATGTTTTTCTTGTACCAGTTTATTTTTTCAACAGCCACTGATGGGAAAATAAAGGCATGGTTGTATGACAATATTGGTTCATGAGTGGTTTAAAAACTGATGACTTTGCTATTGTAATGTTAACTAAAATATCTTTTTTATTTATATTTGCACAATTAATAGGTTGGTCATAGGTACTTGCTACTTTTACTATATGATTCTCATAAGAAACAGCAAATCTGAACATAAAAAAGTGCTCGTGAACAGAGTCTTCGCGGCGGCGATTACCGGTCGTTACCTAGGCTCTTTGAAAGATACCGATCGGCAATCCGATGATTTGGAAAGCTTATTGTGTCTTCTAACTTCTAAGAATGGAAAAAGGTCATATACTCGGACCCAGATAATATGATCAGCAATTAATTGTATGTTAATGAATTTGTGCAGCTGATTTTTGGTTCTTGATATATCTGCAGGTTTCTCCTTGTATAAGATTTTACAAAGAAGGAATTTTGTTTACTATGCAACAAGTGACAATGACATTAAAATTCTGGCTAATCCAGATGGGATTAGGTTGCTAAGAACTATGGAGAATCGACCTTTTGATGCTTCCAGAGTCGCATCAGCATCTGTCGTGATGGTAAATGGGTTCTTGTGTTTGATGCTTTTTGTAATTCATATAATTTTTTCTCCTCCTTTGCTTGAATTATGTCGTCTTACTGTAAGTCTTTACGAATGTACAGACCCCCATGATGAGCATGTTTGGTGCCGCTAATACATCTATGGGACAGAGTATTATGGATAGAGTTGCACCAATGCCCTCCATAGTGGTAATGGTTAGTATTTCTATCTGATGATCTGTGATAGTTATCATGGATATGGTTGCTATTAAACTTTGCCATGGTTCTGAGTTAATGGCATATATATAATATTTATGTTCAAAATTTGTGCTTATGATGCTATTTTTTTCATGGTTGTGTTTGTAGAACTGTGACAATCGGAGTCAGATAGATGTAAACCCATAATCGGAGATGAGTCTATGGAAAAACCTAGAATGTGGAAATTGATAGAAATTAATGAACCATCACAGTGCCGCTCTTTAAGGCTTCCTGATAATACACTTTCAGCAATGCTGAGTATTTATACACTTCACCTTAACTGGTAGCACTTCTATACTCTATAATTTTGTTGGAAAGCATATCTCACACGTTTGCATATATCATCATCGTCATCCTCCTCATTTCTCCATTTTATCCTTGTTTAGTGTCCCCTGCTATAGCCTTGTATACACACATGATACATCTTACAAGCCTACCGTCATCATCTTAATGCCATCATTGTTAGCATCATTTTGTCTAGTTTTAGTCCTCAGTTTTCCTTGAATACTTGTTAAACAATGTCAACTACCAATTTGCTAACTTCAATCAGTGGTGATATTTTTGTGAAATGGGTCTGACCTTTTTCTCTCTTTTTGTCCACCCTGTTGATGTTACAGGTTTCAAGATGATTTACACAAATTCAGGACTTGCCACATTGGCTCTAGCTGCTAATGTTTGAGTTATTAGAGATTAATATTTTGCGTTTAACGCTCGATTCTATTAATCGTGACAATTGCGAAACTACGGGATTATGTTTGAATTATTAGATATCAATACGTTTTGTATTTACTCTTGATTGTATTAATGGTGATGATGATTGGCAAGTTATATCGAATTATGTTGGTTTGTTAGTTTAAAATTGCCTTAATTTATTTCGAGCAATTAGGATGCTAATGTAATTAAAAGCGCAAAAAACCGTAAATTATTCTTCACACTTTAGTGACATAACAAATTTCCGTCACTAAAAGCTTGTAGAATGCTAGACTGTGACTGCTTTTTAGCTACAGAAAATAAGCGTAGGTATAGGTTTACCACCTTTAGTGACGGAAATCTTATGTAAGAAAAAACATTTAGCTACCCCTTTATTACTGACGCTTTTTCGGGAGTTGGTCTGATGGGTTTTAGTGACAGTTTTTCTACTTTTACTGACGCTTTTCTTCCGTCACTAAATGTCCATTTGGTTGTAGTGATAGCACAATTTAGATTAAAAATCCCCATATTTTCTATTTTCTCCATTTTGAAGAAACTATTGGACATGCTATAATTAGTACACCAAAATTAGAACGACAATTGATGGGATGACTACAATTAATCTCACCAATCTCTTGAAATGCTTGTCAATGGATATATAAATACGCACTCTTTCAAGGGTGGTTGCTTCTAGGCAAACCTCCTTGTTGTGCACCCCTACCTCCTTTATCACTGAGCGGTCATTTAGGGGCCTTAGCTGGTGATCGAGCTGTATATAGGATTTGAAATAAATATTTTTGACTAAAAACTCGTTGCATCTTTCTAACACCCTCAACATAGTATATATTTACAAATCCCTCTCAAAAGAAATGTCCTGCAAACAAATTTCAAAACCATGGGCGTCTAAATTAATTCCATATATATGGTGTTATTACGAATACGAAGATGATAGAAAAGTTTTATTCTAGTTTTTCAGGCGCCTCCGATGTGATTTGAATGTTGATGGAATGATCTTCCACTGATGATGATGACTGAGCTATGAACTCTAGATTCCATAACACATCATCAATGGAAGGTCGATCCGCCTTAGAAAGGCATCGGAGGCAAAGCTCCATTAGATTCTTCAACGATTCATCGTCGCAGCAGCATTCCTTACGAATCAAAGGATCCACGATACTCCTTCGACCCACCTCATCATCCGCCGCCAAACTTACTTGTAACTGATCAATATCCAAATAAAACAATTACTATTTGGACTTTGTAATTATATAATTAAGATCATATCAAACAAACTAGTTTATTAATACATACAACTTACCATATCTTTTGCAATACTTGTATCCGTGGCGCAATTCATCGCTCTTCCCAGGATGAGCTCTAACATAATAACTCCCAAGTCGTGCACATGGTCACGCTCATCATCTTCCTCCATGTCAAATCTGTAAGAATTAGTTAATGTCTTTAGTCATCAACATTACAAGTTAGGATCACATGAGACCAAATTGTTTTTGTAAGACCCGTGAGACCAAGATTTTACACTTGAAGCTTCACAACAAAGCAAAACATTGTGAAGCTAATGTTTTTGTTGTCAAGGTTCAGATTTTTATTTACCTTCACAATATTTTGCTGTGAAGCTTCAAGTGTAAAAACTTGGTCTCATAGGTCTTACGAAAACATATTGGTCTCACGTGAACCTGACTCTATATATATATATATATATATAATACCGCTTAATTAATTACCTTCTTCCAAAGGAAGTTTCATGTCTAGCATCCACCTTATGATTAGTTGTTTCTGGTTGCAAAGGAAGAGTGTAACCACTGATCTTGACATGAAAATTTTGATCCAACAAAACATCTGTTATTTTTAGCTTGTTTGGGAATAATATTGTTGGACCGAAGCGTGCGTTTAGAAACTGAATCCCTTTCGAAATCCCAATGGCAGCTGCAAGTCTTTGTGCCCACGAGAGTTTCTGTTCGCCTGCATACCATTTTTATCATATCTTCAGCTCAGTTAAACAAATCATATATAGGAGATTGTTGGTTTTGCTTTACGGTTAAAGTTCTTTTAATTTGTTTAATTGTTTTAAATATATATATAGTTAATTACCGGATAGGGAGGCTCTGAGTGTTCCATTTGGGACGAATTCGAAGAGGAGAAAGACAGCACGGATGATAGCCGAGTCATCTGGGTGGCGATCGAAGCAGTGGCCAATGGGGTTGACCAGGTTGGGGTGCTTGAGTTTAGAAATAAGTTCAATCTGGCGAGTACAGCTTTGGATGCTGCACCTCTTTTTCATTTTCAAGTTTCTAATAGCAACCATGCTGCCATCACTCAGCTGCCCTTTGTAAAGCTGCTGATCCATCATCACACATGCATACAACATATCATGGGGTCAGGTTCAAATGGAAACTCAAATTTGGTTGTGAACTTAGAACATGCCACGTGGCATATATATTCATTCTGAATAATCAATCATGTCTATATTTTGGAAAAGTTTAGACTAACCTGGCCGTGATAACCATTGCCGATAACTGTGGATGTATGGAAGTTATTTGTGGCCTCGATCAGTTCCCCCATAACATAAGTACGATAAGCCGAAATTCCTAGTGAACCCAACTTCATTGTCTCTGAAATATATCCTGCATCATATATACATATATATGCCCTTTAATATTAATGTTAGAAATAGGTTGTCAAAATATATAAAACCCCTTAAGATTCTCTCTAAAAAATCCAAGATGCTTATGTAGGGAAAGAGAGTTAGATGAACCGAGTCTAGCAGATGTAGGATCACAATATGTCCTCAATCTCCAAAATAGATTTTATACAGAATGGAGTGTCAGGGCTCAATAGATTAGACCGACCAGACCATATCTAGCCGCTGTTGGAGGTCCAACATGCCCGGCCTCTCAAGTCACAAGTGGGACAGAAAGAGTGTGTTGGGCCCTTAAGATTGCTACATGCCACTTGAGACTTGTTTTTATAGAAGGGCGATCGCCTTAGGACAGCAACTATGCCCAGGGCATCAATGGCCCATACCCCAAGGGAGGCTTACTAATTATGTGAGAGGTGAATAATAAGAGACTTTAGGCCCTTTAATAAAATTGGGCCGGCCGGTAACCAAATCCAACCTCCTTATTAGTCTCCAACCTCCTTATGTTCTAGTATTATTCAGAGATTTCATTCAAGTCTTGTGTATTGTGGGGCATTTTTTTACTTTTCCGTACTAAACATGAAAAAACCTTAGGATTGGTACTTAGAGAGCCAAGGTCCACTACCTGGTCCAACCCCATCTCAACATGGGCTAAGACTTGAACTATTTCACCATCAATATATATGTAGTAGGAACTTAACCTTCCTTATTCAGGCCCTTTTTGGTTCCAAATATTAATTAATTTGTAACATATATACGGATTAGGTCAACCATATCTACTCTACTCTACTTGAGATTAATTAATCCAACAAAATCTAACATTAATTTACGACAAAGGGGAGTCAATTTGAGGGCATGAGGAGTACCCTGTCATTGGGATGGTCCAGTCTATGACTGGGCTGACCCCCAGCCCAGTCAAAGACTGTGGTTAGGCTCTAGGTCCAGCGTAAGGTGGGCTGGGACAGCGGTGGATTAGTGGGCTGCCCATGGATTCCCGATACCGCCAGGGAGACGTGCTTGTGTGTGTTCATGGTAGTCTTATGTTGGTTCGATGCCGCTATGCATTCCAAAAAAATTACGACAAGCAAGCACAAGAAGGAATTAAGGAAAGAAGTTTTACTTGCATCCTTGAGCATTTTCATGGTATAAGCAGGTGAAACCTTCTCAAGTAAAACCCTAATTTGAGGTGTTGCTGCTGCACATCCTCCCCCGAAAACCTCACTTCTAATGGCCACCAACACCACACCAACCACCGCAACTCCGCCAACGACAACCCCCCCAACCACACTCGTAGCAACCACCACTTTAACCTTCGAAGAAGACGACTTTAACGAATCGTTTCCGCTTACGCCCGGCGGATTAATCATCACAGCCAAAGCTTCGTTATGGCAAAACGAAACGTTATGCTGTTGTTTCTGGTCCACATTCGACAAACAATTCCCTCCATACAAAACACTATCGTAATTTCTACTCTTAGCCGTTTGCATACAGCTCGGCAGCTCTCCCGTGAAACGGTTGAACGACAAGTCCACGAACACGAGGGCCTCGCTACACGACACGTTCGTGGACAGCCTTCCGCTGAACTTGTTCCCCGAAACGTTGAGATACGTAATAGAGGGAAGCGAAAACAAGCGATCCGGAAACGGACCGTTGAATTCGTTGGAAGAAAGATCCAGCTTTCGAAGCTGGTAAAAGGAACCGAGATCGAAACCTTGGATGCCATTGCGGAATCTGTTCCCCCTCAGCACGAGAGCTATCAGCCGGTTATGCAAGACCGGAAAGCTCGGCCCAAACTGGTTGCCTTCAAGGTTAACTACTTGAAGATTGGTCAAGTTCTTGAAATCAACAGGGAGTTCACCGACGAAACGATTGAACGAAAGATCAAGAACGCGTAAAGAAACCAACCGAGAGAGCGAAAACGGTAACGAACCATCGAGCGAATTGTTCTTTAAGCTCAAAACAGTTAAGGAAGTGAGTGAACCAAGCCAATCTGGAAGTTTCCCAGAGAAGTTATTGTGATCAAAGACTAGGGTTTGGAGGTTTTTCAAGTAAGAAAGCTCAAACCTTAAGTCTCCATGGAAATGGTTGGAGCTGATGTTGAGGATTTCCAAAGAAGGCAAGGAGTTGGCAAGAACAGTGGCAGGTAGAGGGCCATTTAAGGCTAGAGAGACCAAAGAGAGGACTTTTAAGCTTGGAAAGAGGGTGGAAATGGTGTAAAAGAAGGATTTGGTTGAGAGATCAGTTTGATGATAGTTGTTGTTGTTTGAGCCAGTGATGTGAAGTTGGGTGATGGTGTTGTTATAGCAGATGAGTGTTAGAGATGAGTTAGGAGGTGTATAAGGAAGGTTGATGACTAGGCTGCTGGTAATGCTATTGGTGCAGTAGTTGTTTGTACCTCTTGCATTGAAGGTTGTAAGG